>LPNX010235743.1:53002-104894 GCA_001517045.1 Pseudotsuga menziesii
CAGAATATCAAGTCAGAAGGTTTGGTATCCAAGAAAAGGTTGTTATTGCCTCTTGGGCTAGAAAATATTGGAAAATACAGAATGCTGGATACTGTTGTAATCTCATAGATCACATAGGGTTACCAATAATACACATTAATACATACATACATAACAGAGACAAGAGACAAGAACAAGTAAGTAGAATAACAAATTATATTATAGTGAAAGGGTCCATACAATACAGAGAATTGAACCGAGTTCTCATCTGGCTCAACAGCCTAATATATATGATTTACAAACAGTTACAATTAACTACCTGTCGATTCACTCAACCGACACGACCTTAGGTGGCCGACCTAATCTCTCATTAGTCAACTGGCCGACTTAGTCGACTGACCAACTTAGTCAGTTGACCGACTTAGTCGGCTCATCGACTAAGTCAGCTATCGTTCAAGTCGGCATACCGACTTGCTCCTCCAACAGATACTGTACAGGCCAAAGCTGATATTATAAGTCATAGATTCAAAGAAATGACTAACTTATTCACTCCATTGGTAAACAAGGGAATTCCTTTCTTTTGGGAGAAAATGGGACCATTATTATCTTAGGAGCAATATCTGGAGAAATTGGTAAATTGTAGGTCAAACCACAGTAAATTTCAAGATATGTAGTAGGCTCTATCTGGAAGAGTCATGTTTGATAAGCTAACTGAAGAGTTCGAGTTATTGTTTGATTTTAAAGTAACATGTGCCAAGGTGCCTAATATTTCATATGCAGAAAGCATGGAGCTCAGAGTTCTAGCACATGAAATGGTTATTGCAGATTTTCCTAAGCCAGAACAGTGGAGAACAGTTCAACAATTTGGATCAAATAAATATAAATTGCAACCATGAAGATATCTATCAAGACATCACAAAGGAATTTTAGCGAAGGATAAATTTTATGATAAAATGTTATTTTAATTTCATTTAGTTAAGAAGTTTTGTTATCTCAGAGTTGCTTTGTAATAGACAAGCACTTTGACACATGTAATAAACGGTTCAAACCGTTAGACAATTAGGTTTATTGTTCATCTCAAGGAGCAATTGTATAAATATTCACACATTTGATGAAGCAAGGGTTGGAACCCATGAGATTTTGAAGATTTGTGTATTCAAGTACTTCTTTAATAAAAATTACAAAGCCAAAAGTTATCGTTTGGCAGATATTCCTGTGTTATTTCATGTTACAGTCTGTACTTTCCCTTCTTAATGTGATTTTTTTTTCCAATTTTACATGTTCATTATGTTTTCCTTCATGTTTAAAATGAGTGTATAATAGTTTAGAACTCATATTTACTATACTCTATCTGTTCTTTTCAGATTTCCACTAAATCTTTCTTCTAAAGTTGATACATAATTCATTTTACAATGCTCTGTGTTAATGGTCTGTCCATGTTCTTCCATTTTCACCAGAAAATCAAATTTTGACTGTGACTGAGTAGCTACCTTACCTCTGTTTAAAAATTCATGCAGAAGTTATGTTTATCTATATTCATATCTTGACTCCATAACCCAATGGTCATGTGTTCAGTTTCAACCAATCTTCCTAATTATACACAATTTCACTTATACATATCTGGCCTTGTTAATATTTTGTGAGAGATCCCTCTCAAAAGAGAAAAAAGCCAGTTTTCTCTTTAAAAGTGGTTTTTACTGTTACCTGGGAATAGCCTTTACAACCTTTGGTAATTTTCCAATGTTAATAGTATCAAAGCTAGTGGTTTGAGATTTAGTGTGTTTTCTACAATTCTGGTGGAGGTTTTCAATGATCCTTAAGAATTGAATATGTTTAGTAGATTGAACCAGGGTTTTGAAGTGCAACCCAAATATTTGATTACATCACTGTATCAACATTATGAGTTTTAATATAGAAATTGTGGTTTGAATTTACCACAATTATTGGGTTTGGACATAAGATATGGAAACATTGTTCAAGAGTAAAGCATTGTGGTAGTTCACAAATACTGTGGTTCCAAATCCGAGTGATGACTAGTAGAATTTTCCATTGATGGAAAGAAGGATGAGGGTATATAAGTCATAAAAAACCTACATCTCTAAGGATATTCACTTTCATACATGTGGTATCAACTACGCAAATATTTTTGGAAAAATATGAAGACTATGTCTGATAAAATTGATGAAAGTTAGGTTATGTAGAAAGTTGATCTCTCTGGATCCTCTCTCTTTTGAAAGAATCAAAGTATATATTGCATGTATAAAGTAACTTTAGTTGAAATTGGGTGAATGTGGAAGGGATTTTCCTGATAAATATGGTCATCTCATAGACCTGATCCCAATGAATCTAAAGACGCCATAGGATATGTTTTGTTTGATATTCCATTCCAATTGTACCTCCAAAAAGACGATGGTGAAAATAATACCTTTGACTCTTTCCATGGTTTACTGATTGGGGCACAAGAAAAATCATCAATGAAGGGAAAATTGAGGTCAATTAAGAATCCCACTTTCTGAGGGAAAATGTTGACATAATTATAAATAAAGAGGTTGATCGGAGAAGGAACATGACTATGTCAACTAAACTGATAAGAAGAAGCACAATAATTTGACTTTGACTAAGAAAAATAGAAATAAGAAGACTTACTACTATTGTAAAAAATTGAGTCATATGGAGAAGGCTTATTGGCAGAAAGTGAAGAAACTTTAAGGAGACATGTTAACCAAAATATCAATCGATCTATGCATAACTGAACTTTAGAATGTAAGCAAATACATGTACATGTACTTATCATATTGAATGGATAGTTGACTCTAGTTGCACCCATCACATGGATAAATATTCTTCTCTCTTTTATTTATTAAAAGGAGCTACTTAAAAATAAATATTTGTAATTTATGGTTACACACTTGCTCTTGTTGGTCATGGAAATGATGAATTATGTAATGGTGTGATCATTTATGTGTATCATGTACCTAGTTTGAGTGCAAATTTATTGTCGATGCCCCACCTAACTTATATTGGTAATAAAGTAGAGCTTAGCCCAAATCAATTTGCTATCAAGTATATGCATAATAACTTTGTTGTTGTCACTGAAGGTTTTCTTAATTCAAAGGATTGAATAGATCACTTTTGTGACTTTCCTAAGAAATACCTCAAACCAATTGCAATCATATGCCACACCAACAACATGATTAAACTATGGCATGAACAACTTGGACATCTAAAATTTTGAAGTTTGAAAGTAATGATGCACCATAATATGGTTACTAGTATACTCACCATTGTTCCCCCTTATGGAATATGTGAAGGATGTATGCTTTGTAATCATCATCAAATTTCCTTTGAAACAAGGAAAACATGGAGATAAAATATTTAGTTGGAACTTTTCCATAGTGACTTGTCCATAATTCACTAGTGCAAGGTATGTCTTGACCTTCATTGATGATTTTTTTTTTGTAAGTAAGAACCCATGAGGGATTTGAGCCTGTGACCTTCCATTTACAACTTATAATATCAGTAAACCATTTCCAATTGATCTAACCCTTATAGGATCTTGAAATTCATTGATGATTTATCCATATATACTTAGGTGTATTTCTTGAAGAATAAGGACTGTGTCATTGAAGAACTGTAGGGATATAGATAACTTTGATGAATAGAAATGTGATCGACCTATGAAATGTTTAATATTTTAAAATGGATGAGAATAGGTAAGGATGTATTTTTGAATGTACTTTTCACAAAATGTTATGTATTGGGAAATATATATACCTTGCACACCTCAGTAGTATGGCATTGCCAAAAGAAACAATCAAACTTTGGTTGAAATGACACATTGTTTGATTTAGGCCAAAGCTCTATTGATTAGTTTTTGGGAAAAAGTTGTTTCATGCTTAAACTATTTGTTTTGGATATATTTATATAATATGTGACTCTCATAAAAAAATGGAGAAAAAATAAACCCTAAGTCAAACTCCTCAATTTTTTTGGATGCATAGCATAGTTCCACATTTTGGATTAGAAAAGGAAGAAATTGAATGTGGAAACTCAAGCTTGTATCATGTTGGGCCACTTTGAAGAGTTGAATGTTTATAGATTTTTTAATCTGGTCGAATAGAAGAATGATTTGCAGAATATATGTTGTCTTTAATGACAATACCTCAAGTATCACTCTGTTGAATTATTTGTTTGTCCCGTTGAGTAGTGATTCATATGAAATTGTAAGGAACTATGGATTGATTGACTACTTCATTGGACCATCATATTCAAGTTCTCAATTTGACTAAACCTCTAGTTGATCTTCCATAGTATAATCAACTACTAGCTTTGGTACATTTGTTTAGTCAATAAATCATGATCTTGGGATAGGAACTCCTTCACAATTGGAGTTTGTCTTCCTATATGGGTTTCCAAGACAATCGAATCTATTGGAGTTGATATAGGAGACGTCAATAACTCACAGAAAAAAATAAGTAAAAATTGGCATGTTAGTGTTGTTCTAATGACATGTGTGTTAGAGACATGAACTAGATACATATGTAGTTGTACATGGTAGAACTAAATTTGGAAATTCTATGGTTGATGAGTATCATTCCTTAATGAAGAATGACACATGAGATTTATTCTCTCAACAACAAGGAAAGAATGTGGTGAAATGGTGATGGTTCTACAATACCAAATTCACCTCTTAAGATGTTGTTGAAATACATAAGGTTTGTTTGTTTGATAAAAGATTTTCTTAGCAAGAAGACATTAACTACACTGAGACCTTTGCACCACTTGCGAATATGAAATATGTTCAACTTATTATTTCACTTGCCACTTAATTTGGATGGGACATACATTAAATGGATTCTAAAAGTGTTTTTCTACATGGTGATATCACTAAAGAGATATATATGGAGTAAGCACATGTTTTGAGAAGGACTATAGTCTTATGTGCCAACTGAGGAAATCCTTATGTGGTTTGAAACACGCCCTTAGGGTATGGTATGAGAACACTAGCCACTTTTTGGTATGATAACACTGGCCACTTTTTCCTCAATTGTGATTTCAAATGTTGCAAATCGTATCATAATATTTATGTATTGCGCCATGCAGAAGATAAACATTAATTGGTGTATTGTATGTGGATGACTTAGTCATTACTAGAAGCAATGCTAATTTAATTTTGGTTTTGAAGAGACAATTAGCATATATGTTTGAGATGACTAGACTTGGCCTATTGCATTTCTTTTTCCGAGTCTCACAAATGGATGATGGTATCTTTTTTTATCAACCTAAATATGTGTTGAATCCTTTACATGAATTTATAATGAAATATTATAAATTGTGTGTTATTCCTTATGAGTTAGGAGTGAAGTTAACCAATGAACATGTTTCTTTCAAAGTCGATGCTAGAATCTATCAATAAATTATTGACAACCTTATTTATTTAACTCATAGTTGAGATGATATTTCCTTTTTTTATCATAGTGGTTTATTGGTTTATGCAAAATCTGTGAGAAAGTCGCCTTCAAGTTTCAAAGGGAATTGTTAATTATACCAAGGGAACTTACTTAAATTGGGTTGGATATGGAGACTACAAGAAGTTGGAATCAAGCGATGTGTTTAGACATGGCTCTAAACCCATTATCTGTTCCTATGAAAAGTAGATGTTGGTTTATTTAGAAACTACAAAAGCATAATATCATGTTGCAATGCATGCTGCCCAATAGGTTATATAGATTCAACATCTCATGGGAGAACTTGGCTTTCTAATTGAGACATTAGTCATGTTATATTGTGATACATGTTCTAGAAAATCCTATTGCACATAGTAATATGAAGCATGTGAATCTTCATGATTATTGTTTGAGACATATAGTACAAAAAAATGTTGTGAATCTTATCTATTGTAGGATAGATGATTAGGTTGTTGACATATTTATGAATCCTATCTTAGAATCTTAGTTTGTCAAACATTTAGTTATGCTTGGACTTCAAGAAGCTATATATATAGGGCTGTGTGTAAAAGTAATTTTAACTCCCAAATCTACAAAACATCTTGATAATGGAGGGTGTTGGAACAACAAGGTTTACAAGTTCATCACACCTATGGATATTCTTTAACGGTTGGTTGGTAGTTGACAACCATATCAAAAGAGTTGTTCGAGAGGTTAAATGGGAGATGGATTGAATGGTTAGCTAAGCTTTAACTAGCACAACACTTAGAACAAAACAATTAATTAATGCTCAAAGCAAGGGATAAATCAAAGAGTTTGTTATGTTCCATATCCAATCTATGTCGACCTCATCTCCCTCACTTCAATTAGGTTGGTTAAATATTTTTTCTATATAATATGGCACTAGGGGTTGATCTAAAACATGTGGGGGAGGATATATTTTCTTTTCTTTTTTGCACTTATAAAAAAGCTACAAATGAGTATTTCATGGTATAAAATTCATTGACTACACATATAAAAAACTCAATGATTACATAGGACATCCTTACTGGCGTGTTTTAGATAAGATATCAGGCATTGTCTTTAATTTTCTTAATATACATGCAAAACATAAAGAATAAAAAAATCAATTAATATTTGTATGAGTTAAATATACAAGGAATGTTGATTTGGTAATTTTTGTAGTATATACATATTATAGAAAATCATGTTTAAAAATAATTGATTCTAAATGATTTTGCTTTTTTTATCACACTTTGAAGGTGTCTATAGGAGTGTTCTCCCTGTAGCATCCTAGACCCGAATTTGGGGCATTTGACACTAGGATCTGCAATCGTAGGATCAACGGCTATATAGGTCCTTGTCCAGATCACCCGCTTCTTCATAAAAGTAATATATCCGCTACCACCCCAATCTATTACTTATAAAAGCATCCATCAGAGGTGTCGTAAGGCCATTCGACCAAAGGGAGAGGAGAAACTAGAATCTGCTTTGGATCCCCGCTCCTTTGGCCCAACCCCTCCCAGACGTGAGTTCGTGAGTATGGTACCTGGGCATCGTAGGTAGTATAAGTGGGTTGATATTGTAAATTATTTCTTTTAGTCTCATAAGTGGCGTTGCCCATTTCTCTATTAACAGTTGTTTCAGTTTTAAGATTACATGGTTCTTGGATTCATTTTTGTACTATAACTGAAAACAATATCACACATTATTTTCATTATATCTATGCTAGTATTATAATAACTTTACATCTTATCATTAACTTCTAGCATGCTACAAATGAATGAAGGATCAATTGATTATTATTTACATCCTATTTTTTCTTCTTGTGAGGGATTTTTTTGTTCCCTCATAGTGTTCTCTACAAACATTTAACATATACAAAATCTAATGTTTGAAGAATCTTAGCTATTGTTGTTAAAAAGTATTTTGATTAAAAAAACAAATAAAACTTTGTGCTAACCACCTGTTATCTGTGTTTCCTTATTTGAAACATTTCATAAAACTTTCACACTCCTTCTAAACTCAAATTACCAAACTCAAATTACCAACAATTATCTCGAAATTACTCATTTTTTTCCCCTCGATGACACATGGTAAATAATACACATCATTTAAACCCAATGATAATCCAATATATATTACCTATATATGAAACTTCAAGTAACTTGTGTTTCTCTACTCTTAGGACATGCTTCCCTGATCTTTTATCAGTCACCATCTGTTGGTGACATTATATGCACAGAAGAAATTTTACAATAACGGTGGACTTTATGGACATGCACGAATGTGTCATCCACTTCATGTCGTATTCATGATCGTGGTCACTTGAATTATCAGCCGCAGATAAGGATGATTTGCGCAAATGGTCGCATTTCAAGAGAGATATAAAAAAATTGGCTCAGCTGGAAGCCTCATCATCATTTGGTGTAAATACCAAAGTAGATTGAAGATCATAATTTCAAGTTAATCAGCCCAAGAGCGACGGTTGCGATGAGGCTAGGATTCCCAAGCTGCACTGGTGTTAAATCATTTTCATGAGCTCGACAACAAATCCACTCATCCACATGTCAACACACTAGCATTTCAATGCCTCAAAGGCAATCTTGTAATACCACTCAAAGATAGCATTGAAACCACCTAAACCTATCAAAGTAAAAAAATTGACCAAACAAGGACTAGCATGACATACAAGCAGTTTAGTTCGTCCATTACAAAATGGTGGAGCGCATTTAAGGCCTCGATATTGAGAAAACAAGATCGACGGCTTAAGAGTATTTAGGGTTGTCAAACCACACAAAATTTATTCCCAGGCATCAACCCTAATTCTCAAAGAACCAGTACACATGTCAATGCATCAATGTCTCAGGGCAGTACACATGTCAATGCATCAATGTCTCAGGGTTGTAAAAGCAGTATTACGATACTACTCAACAGGGGCCCCGGAATTGTTTTTCCTTAGAAAGCCAACCTTTTGTGAGCTAGCAGATGTCACATCAATAAGATTTCTGACTGGTCCCTCTTATATATCAGCGGTACAGTTGGTGTGCATCTCCAGTATTTTGCATGCCAGATCTACGGCTGTGGTGATTTCAGGCCGCCCAAGCTGCATGATTTTCCATGCATCAACACTCAAACTCCTCAGGGTCACAAAAGTAGTTTTAAAATACTCCCTATCCACGACCCTAAACTGATGTCCTGACATCTCAAGCAATGGGGGCAAGAGTTATCCATTGACCTGCAGAGCATTTAAAGCAGCTGCAGTAAGCTTGATGATCGTTGGATCTTGAGCCGCTCAAGATCCAACGATCATCAAGCTTACTGCAGTTGCTTTAAATGCTCTGTAGGTCAATGGATAGCTCTTGCCAACAATAAGGCCCAATTCGCTATGCACACAACCGATCTTACTCCCATCGCCTAGTTGTCCAACTGTCCTTGCCAATAGATTATCTTTACACCTTATGTCTAACAGCCTATCCGCAAGTGACACCTATATCATTTATTGAAGGTGGTAATTCAAATCTCTTGTCTATAAAAGCTAACATTCAAATATCTCGTCTATAAAAGCTATCATACAAAATTCTTCCATACTTCTACTACAAGCTTTGCTCGACCTCATCTCTCTCACTGCTGTCGGTGCAACCCCTTGCCTTTTGTTCTGTTGTTCCAGAATTAAATGCCATGGCATCCACTCCATAAGTAGTATCCTCGATGTCCAAAAGCAAACTGTCTATCCTTGAAAGATAGCGTGGGAGATAGCCATTTTGATATATATGACACCATGTTTTCCATTAATATATTTCACTTGGTTTCCAAAGAATTCGAAGATATAGCTAAGCAAGGGGGAGTATCATGAATCTATGCAATTCTGGATTAGCAAAAGCTATCTTGCCAAGGGAATCTATGGTCCACTGGTGTGTTGAGCAACATGTTCCTAAAAGAAGAGTCATCATGTCTAGGCTTGGCACCAAAATTTGTCCAGTAAACAAGCAATTTATCTAGGAGTTTATGGAGATTGAAAATGATCCAGACCAGATACTTTTCGAGGAAGAGTCTCTTAATTCCAAAATCATAGAGATGTCTCCTGAAAGCATAGAAGTTTTTCTCAGAACCTAGTTACCACTTAGAGCTAAGCCTCCTGCTACTCTTCCGCCTTATTATGTCAACATCTTTTTTGAACCGGATAAAACAGAAATTGCCATGATATGTTAGATTTTGGGGTATAATTATGAACCAGTGGTTGATGATGCAGTTTTAGGTTTCCTTTCGCTGATTAATTTGTCTAGTCAAGAGTCACCCATAAAGTTAGACATTGTTGATTTTTTTATAGAAATGATCCATGGCCTTCTCAAAAACTTCACTTTAATGATTTTTTTAGATACCAGACATACCTCTTGTACATGATCCTTTACCATAACAAATAATTGTTTGACTAAACAGACCTAAAAAAATCTTTGGCACAACCTCACAACGAACGTTTCCCAAAGTTTGCCAATACTATGATGTCAAAAGTCTATACCCTGTTGTTTGATGAACCTTCCCCAAGGATATTTCCTGAGTGTAAAATTCTACTATAATTGAATCCCTAATCCCCACTTGGTGATTAATTTTGCTATGAGAACCATACAAAAATTTGTATCTATGGAGCATAATTACCACCTTACCATCTTTCTCTCTTCTTAACCCCGAGTTTGTTCTCCCTTGAGTATATCAAACAAATAGTTAATGATGATGATTTACATTTTGTGAAACATAATAGTACCTAAACTTATAGAATACCTCAGAAAGTTGGTCCTCTCAATGTCAAATCTATAGCAGCTTAATCTAGATGCCTTTCACCTTAAATATATCATGGAGCTGCATAGGAAGACTAGAGAGTGTGTCTACCAGAATGTAATGAAATACACTGTGAGTACAAATAAGTTCCAAGATTCAGTCAATAGGCCGCTTGAGCGCCCGTTTAAGAATGAGAAGGCGTCTACTAAAGCTATGCAGCTGAAGATCGTGGATTAAGAGCAACAAATATCTAAATTGGCAAAGGACCCAAATGATTTAGATCTTGTCCAAAATATGTTAAAATAAAATGATAAGGAGTTTGTGACCTTGAATAAGAGGCTCAATATACCTATAAGTGAGCATGCACAAATGGTAGAGTTGGTGGCAGTCCAAGCTGAGTTGGATAAAGTTGTAGCTAAAAATTGTAGACACAAGGAAAGGATAGTGGCATATGAAGGCCATGTAAATGAGCTGAAAAAAAAATTCAAGGTATCATGCTATCCAAAGCCACCATCTTGCAAGCCTCATCCTTTGCATATCCTATTGATTAGTTGTCTCAAACTATGGCATAAATGAGCATTAAAGAGGCTCAGTTAAGCAATGCTCAATCTTAATTAAGACAAAAAGGTGATGAAATTAAAATTCTAAATGAGGAGTTAGCTAGGAAGGATGCCTCTATTTCACAGCTAAATCAGTCTAAAGCTAGCTTGCAGAATGTTATTCAAGATTTGACTAATAAGTTAAGTGGTAAACCTATGCTAAGAGTATCTAGGTACATAATTTGGGGTCAAAATTAGGATCCAAATGAATGGGAGTTGGCTATTATGAATTCTAAAGATGCTCAAGACATACTCACACAGTTAGAAAAGAAGCCAGACACTACCAAGGTTGTAATAGAACTTCTCAACGAGAAGACTCATTAGGAGCTTCGGTACTTGGAAATAATAGAGAGGACAAACATTGTCATTGAATCAAATAGAGTGATTACTAAAGAGGCCTTGGCTCAGAATGTAAATGAATTGGCCTCTCAATTATATTGGGATGTTGGGTCCTTTAAAGCCATGTTTGGTAACCTTATCCATCAAGGTATCCCATCCCCATGGAATGGAAATGGGGATTTGTATCTGAAGGAGCACTACAATGTATTAATTATGGAAGCTCAAAACTCTCAATCCACCCTGGCATATGTCCAAGGAGAACTTGAGGGATTTTTGTTGTTGTTGATAAATTACACACATAGTTCAAAATTATGGTTAGATTACAGTTAGTCTTCATAAGCTTTCCAAACCCTACTTATGAGCACTATACAAAGCTAAATGTAGCATCCAGATAAATGAGTCTTTACGAGTATCTAATGGGGAAAGAATGGAAAAATATCAAGAAGATTTTGTTGCTAATACAACAAGTAAGGCCACCAAAGCTTCAAGCTTATGTGGGAACATCATCATTACAAACATCGCATATGCCTCCTGGTCCACCTCAACAGTCACCCTAAATGCCTCTTGGTCCACCTCAAAAAATACCTTCTCAAGCACCTCGACATCTAAGTCAACATTGAGCCAATTAGCTTGGAGAATCAATTGACATTTTGTTAAGTATCAGTTTTGACAACCTTCCATATAATTGTAATCTACTATGTGATTTAATTTTTTTGTAATATCTAAACACTATAAATAGAGCCTTAAGGCCACTTATAAATGGTTGAAATTTTTTTGAGTGAAGTGTAACTTTTCAAAGATTATTTGATCAGTTCTTGAACTCATGATGCAACAATGGTTTTGTAAACGAAGCATTGAGGATTCTTAATTTTGACAATTACATATTTTCCTATCTTAGTTTGTGTTTCCATTCCATCCATTTTCATGTAATGTTGCATATGATATAATACAAAGTCCCAGATGATACTATTCATCTTTTATTTGGTTCAAATTCGGTGGTGAATGCCTTTCTTTCTCTTGACATGTTATGGAATATTCATGATATTTGTTGGCATGCTTTTAGTCGACCCAGGGTCATATCCCTCGTTCATCAACAAAGCCTAAGATATCGGCCCAACAAAGCAGGACCCCATCGACAACACCTGTGATGCAGATGTAGTTTCACATGAGATATCTATTGGGAACTGCCAAAACCAATTTTTTGCAGTTATGTGGGGATTTTCATTCTTACAGTACTTCTTAAATCACTCGACCGAAACTAAGAATTTATACTTCTTGTTCTTTCTTATTCATTCAAGATAACAGTGTAATTATCCATCTACACATATTGTAGCATTTAACATACAAGCCTTGTCCCATATTCACTCTATTAAAGATGCGACACTTATATATATATGTATTTACTCATAAACAAACATTGAGAGACATATGCAGATCAACTAATTCACAAGATACATGCATTCAACATAAACATAAAGACCAAATACACACAGAGAAAACATTTAACGTTGAAACCCATCCGAGAAAAACCACAAAGGTGCTCTTCATTTGGCATGAGAAATAGGTTAGCACCTTTGGTCTATGCACTCAACTTGCAAATTCTTATTTAGATATATTTTATAGTTCGTACAGATCTCTGGTTTTGGTTCCATGTAGTTCTTCTCTTATTCTCTCAACTGTCGATCCACACACAACCTCGATCTATTCTCTAACAAAGCAACTCTCTTCTTCTCTCAATTTTCGATATGCACATAGCTTGGATCGATTCTCGATAGTAAGCAACTCTCTCCTCTCTCAAACTAAATTGATAATAACGAAAATGAACAAACCGATAATAAACAACTTGATAACCAACACCCACACACCGCTTGGGTTCCCCCTTTATGATATTTTACATGTCTTAATCACCCGATTCTTTTATGTTATCCTATAGGCTATCATTTCTATTTTCTTACATTCTGTTACAACTGAAAATATGCACTATCGACCCAAAATACAATTATACTTTATTTCCAAAAAGCGTGATTTATTCTAACAAACTCTTTACCCATGATCAATCGAACTTTCCTTTTCGACTGATTTAGTATTTCTCTATGGCAGTTCCTTCCAGCGTGGTTCTCCTTCCATTACGACTATTCTTCTGTCGCATTTCTTCTTCCATCACGACTCTTCTTTCGTCATGGTTCTTCTTCCTTCGTAGCTCTTCTTCCTTCGCAACTCTTCTTTCGTCGCAGCTTCATTTTTGTCTGGTGACTAGAATCTTTATCTTCCCAAGCATAATTTTGTCCAAATTCTTCCTAACTTTTCTGTAATGTCCCTACTTGGGATTTTGGAGAAAAGTACAATTTAAGCAAGTTCAAGCTTAACTAGTCTTTCTAGGTTTGGTTCCCAACACCACCGAACCTTTCCAAATTTCTTGTGGACAGATCCTATGGGATTTAAAACATCCTAAAATACCTCAAACACTCAATGGTCGAATCATAAAACTCATTTGACATGTTATTCAAGTTTACATAATTTTGGCCAATTTTGAGCTTTGTTAGTCATGACTCTATGGGGTTCCAAGTAACTCCAAATGGTCTCAAATTTGTAGAGAAAGGATATGGTGGGTATTATAACATTAAAATATGAACCATGAGAACTTAGGATCTAACTTTAGGCCTCTACAACTTGATTTAGGGTTAATAATAAAAGGGGAAAATTTACTAGGAAAATTGAGGTCAAATTCCCCCAAGGGCGAGAGCCAAATTCACTTCCCAAATCAAGTACGAACCTACAAAATTTCAGAACAGAGTATGGGGATGAATATAAGGCATTAAGTTCTATCATTAATCATGGTTATTATCTCTACAAACTAATTATAAAGTGCAACATTCACATGACCACTTTTAGGGAAATTGCTTATGGGGGAATTGCATAACTAGCTCAATTTTGACATATGAAAGGTAGAGTTAAAGGTCAATATAAAGATGTGACATATAGAGACCATATACATCATACAAATTTCTTCCCCAATAGTATTAAACACTGGATAAATCCCTTCATACAAGTTTGGTATACAACTCATTCAATATGGGAGTCAAATACATGAAAATTAGTGATTTAATAGCATGGAATTGCAAGAGTTTCAAATATGGATTTCTTGGATTTAGACCCATGGAGCATAGGGATATCAAATTACAAAGTAACACATTATATATGGCTATTGTTGAGACGCTAAAAGACAACATTTTATTCATCATTTCACATACTATTTATCACCTTATTCCATTATATCCTTCCATAAAAACATTAACATTCACCCATTTCATAATAAATATGGGTTTATATTACCATTTTTAAAATCATTTATTTTTGAGTATTTTGGGTGAATTTATGGTTAATTATTGAAAAAAATAACATATCTTCATTATACTTTAAAGTTGGGTGAGTTTGGTGATGTGTACAGGTGTATTTGAAGACTTTAGTAAGCTCAAAAGTGGCCACCTAGCCTCAGATTCGAATTTCATCTTCTAGATATGAGCTAACTTCAAGGAGAAGATCATGGACATGTGGAGAGAATATCTCACCCAATATTTGGTTGATGATTTAAAGGGATGAGTTGTATATTTGTTGAGGATTTTGGGGGATGAGTTGTCTATTTGTTGATAATTTTAAGGGATAGGTTGAGAGAATAGTGGATCTTTAATTATGATCAATTATCTTGGATTTATGTATAAATAGGAGGGCTCTCTCCTCATTTTGGTTAGAGGCCTCTCTAGTGGTTTGATAGTAGAGAACTGGTTCATCTCTTTAGATAGTCATGGATTTGATCCTGTTGTAATAGATTTTATATTTTGGAATAGATAGTTTGATTCCAGTTATATTTTGATGTCTTGTTTATGAGTTGTTAATGTAGAATTCCAATTATATTTTGATGTCTTGTTTACGAGTTGTTAATGTAAAATTCCAGTTATTTCTTTTTATGCATTTTCAGTATTGATTTTATGTGAGCTCCCTAGTTAATGTCAATTGCTTTATACCTGTTTATTTCCTGCAATTTCAGTCTTTCTTTATCAAGTTAATTTATTTAATTTTATGTTTTATGCAATTAGATTTATTTCCATCTAATTTCCTGTTTTCATAGCTTAGATTCAACTTCAGTTATAGATTAAGTTCAGGGACACTCTGCCCCTACATATATTTTGTTTGTGCCTCACAAGTTTACGCTCTATCCGGGTTGACAATTAAATCGTTGGAATTCTCTTATAAATTGTTTAATGTTTTTACCCAACATTTTGGCGCCGTTGCCAGGGAGGTGCTAAAAGGGATCAAAATATAGATAGGTAGATAATCTATTTTTATTAGATAGAAAGGGGGAGGGGAAGCTATAAGACGCAAAGACGACTTCACCACATAATTTATGTGGTGTAACAGCCAGACGCATCCACTTTAGTGGGTTGCCCCAAAGCCTTGATTGTTTTTTGCAAAGTGTTTATTTTCCTGCAAGTTCTTTCTTTTTCTGTAAATGCAAGTTTGTTTTATGCAAGTTTTCATATTTCATTTATAGTTTTGTAGTTTAGAGTTTGGATTGCTTTCGTTTTTGGGAGCCTTTATTTCATACTAACTTGTTTTAATTGTATATGTTCATTTTTGTTTTATGCATATTTTTGTGCGCTTTTTATTTTTCTATTTTTTTGTACCAACTCATTCCATATTGTTTGTCACATTTGTTATGTACTCGTTTTTATCTCTTTTCTTTTTGCATTTGATTTGATTTTAGCTTTACGATGAGCATAAGCTTAGAGAAGCTCACTCAGATCCTAGTAAAAATCAGGATCCCCTTTTTTTTAGAAGAGTAGATCTTGACAGCAGTCAAGGATGAAATCACTCCTCCTGAAGCAAATGAGGAAGAATCTTGCATATCAAACGAAGAACACCTGTTTGAACTAGATATTGAAGAGGATGAAGAAGGGATATCGGGTGATCATCATGCAAATGAAAGCTACATCGAACAATGTTTTCAAGTAAGTAATATGTTAGATTGGTTTTGTTTTCACTTTTATTTTAGTAATTTTCATTTTCAGTCTTTAATTTTTCATATTACAGTATATTCTCGATTTAGTTTTTCAAAATTAAATCTTAATTTTGTTTACTTTTGTTAGATAGATGGCTACATTGAAAATTTCATTATACTTAGATACTTGTAAATTTCTAATTCAATTAGATTAGGTAGGTTTGAGTTTTTATTTTATTTTTACTCTATGATTTTTTGTTTAAGAAATTTTCATATTTATTTTTGATAACTTTTAGTCTTGAGATTAAAAAAAAGAAAAAATTTCTTTGTTTTAAATTAATTTCTGAGTTTTAAGTTTTCTAAGAATTTTTATAAATGAATTATAAATAAAAAACTGCGATTTTAAATTTCATGAAATTTTCATTTTTTTCTAATTTTGATAAGAATTGGTTTCTTATTTAAGAGTTATTTTTTTAGAATTAATTTAAAAACATTAAACAATTAAACAATTTTATAATATTGATGTCATTTAATATAAATATTATAAAAATAAAATAAGGAAATAATAAAAATTTACCATAGAGCTATTTTGAATCCTTTACTATAAATAATGTAAAAAATGTTTTTGTTTTGTTTTAAATTTTCTAGTTTTAAGTTTTAGTTTTTCAAAATTAATTAGAAATAGGGTGTAAAAATTTAACTAAACCTATGAACATAAAATAATATTATATATAAAAATAAATAAAAGATAATAAATTTTAAACAAATAAAAAATAAAACTGTTTTCATTTCTGGCCCCACTTGCAAGTGCAAACATTAGAATATTAATATATATTCATAATAATAATAAAAAATGAAACTTCTGAAACATTATATATATATAAACAATCCAATATTAATATTGAGACGGAAAATACAATAAAAATGGATATATAAAACAAATAAAACAAAAAAAAATTGTTTCATCTCCTCATGTGCATTTGCAAACAGTAGGCCATATGAAACCATCACACAGTCCACCGTACAAAATTTGCAAATATTCTATCTTTCGACCTAGCGTTCAATCTGTGCATTCGATCTGTTCATTCTGCCTTTCTTCTAAATAATCCTGCAAACACAAACATTCCAAAAGAAACTAGCATAAGATAATAAGGAAACTCCAGTTGTTATTTGCGAAAGCAGAACAATGTCAAAAGCAAGTTACATATAAACAATCTGAACATGGATATGAAAAAAATCATTAAAATGCAAAACAATTTGCCCATAAGTTTCGTTTGCTGTTGAATTTTGGCGTGATTATATTTGGATCTAATTTATGCCCAATTTACAACACTCAAGTCAACTTGGATGAAGCTCAAGTTAGATTTAAAGCTTGGCATGATTATAGTCGTACCTACCCATGATTTATGCATTATGCACATCAAATTCTATTTTTTTATCCATCAAATCTTAGGTATCGGCCTGAGAATAGGGCGATAGATTGTGTTTGTTACAACTATCAATGCACAAGAAAAAATGGCATCCAGTTAATTACTCAAACTGATATTTCGGTTTGGTTAGCTGGATAAGGAAGGAGATTTTATGGTTTGAACGCTAGACTGTTAAGGAATCTTGTTAGAATAAATTATTACCTATCGTTGCGCTGATCATTCTGTTAGATAGACCCGAGTTATGACCCACTAAACTCAAGATGATCCACTAAACTTGCAAGATGGAACTCCTCATTTTCCAACAGAGTAAATCCTTGCGTGTTAGGTATCATCTCTATCACTGACATTCTATGGCACTGGTTGATTCGCTAAACACCAAGCCAAAAGAAATACTGAGGAATGCCAGTAATCAACTACTACCTACTCATGCAACTGTCAAATAAACCCAGATTCTAAATTTGTAGTTGGTCGGTCTCCACGTGAAAGGGAAACACTGATTCACGGGTGTCTTATTTGAACCTCATGGTAATATCCATTAACCTGATCCCCGGACCTGGTTATCCTTTGCCCGCTCACCTCGATTTGTCCTCGGGTTGAAGATTTACGTACCTTTTTCACTAAAAAGTCTCAGATCGCTCTTCAACATTTGAACTGGGATGGGGAAATAACTCGAATATAGCCCAACAATTTCCAGATTGTAGCGACGACAGAGATTCGCCAGAAGTTATTTTGTGCTTGTTGAAAAGCAACGACTAAAGAATTGCCCTGCCACCTATATTAATTGATGAATATCATCTATCTCAGCGTTAAAATAACTCTGATGTTTGGTTTGTTTTTAATGCTGGCTTCTTTTCATGATCTCCATGCTCAAACTTGCTCAATATTGTCTAAGTGTGCCCTGAGAGGTCTTCCTGAGTTTGAAGGGGCGTTAATGCATCATCTGCCGTCGTTTTTTTGCGATGTCCCATCTCCATTCCCACCACACAGGTAAGCTGTGAATGTGAATTTCCATTTGATATGATTTGTGAAGAGGAATGGTTGTATGGCGGGCCTTCTTCCAACTGGAAGATGCATTAGACCAGCCTTTTCCAGATGGACATTTTGATCTTGTATGGGCAATGGAGAGTGGGGAAAACATGCCGGATAAAAAAAAAGGTGGGCTAACTTTGTTTTTTGTTTGTAAATTGACATGAGCGTGATATTCAACACAATACCTAAAAGCATATATAAATTGTATTATTATGCAATACCATACATAGCAAGTGATGTTTAGCTTTTGATTTGTTAATAATTTATGCAAAAGTTGGTCCGAGTAGCCGCTCCTACAAGTTCATGCTGGATAAGCCACCTGGCGTGGGTCCCTACGTCAACTGTTGACGAAAAATTTTCAAAACTCGGCTCGCTCCGGACAACCCTGTCCACCTCGGTCCTGCCACGGCCGTCCTGCTCCCACCGCCGCCCGCCGCTAAGGAAATGCATTAACTCTTTCACCTACTATCTCTGCGGCTGGATTTTGGAGTTAAGGGGTCTGATTATCATTGGTATTCAAGGACTTGATTGTTGTTACGTCTTCGGTCCAGGAGCTCGACTTAAGCGGGTGCTCCGCTATGCAGGAAGGGCGGAGAGGTTTCCACGGAAGCGGGGGAAAATTAAAGCGCAGATATTTGCTTCCCTTGCCGGATCAATACTGCAAGCCCTCAAAAGGATCAAAACAACTTTGACAGAAATGATTCATCGAGCCATGGCGGCCTTTTCTCTTCAATATCTGCAGCCCTGTAAAGAGGACATCCGTCGCCTCTGTGATGGATTTATTGCCGGCATTGAGGCCATGACTTTCAGCAAACGTCGCAAGGATTTTGAGTATGGAGGGAGTTATTTATTTTCTTTCTTTCTAGAGCGCTTTGTTTATAGAGCCTATCTGCTGTAGAACAGGAATTGTAAGTGAATGTGATTTTACTCATTAATCTGTTCTGCGGCCATGATCGTCTGGTTAATTTCGCATTGTTTATTTCGTTTGTGCTTGGCCGCGCTTGTTGAGATTTGACTGTGGCTCTCGGTTAAGCCTATTGATACAATATGTCGCATGGATGGCTCACAAGTTTGATTTTTTGTTTTTCCATCAGGGGTTGGATCTTCACAATGGCTTTGCCCCAACCATACAGGCTCGTTCAAATGGTTCCTATTCCCAAAATAACTAGCTGTGGGTTTTGAAATCACGACCTTTCGAAGGGCATGGAGGCAGGCTCGTACAGATGGTTCCTATTCTCTCAATCTAACTAGCTGTGGGTTTTGAACTCACGACCTTTCGAAACTGGAGGAAGCTAAACGACCTGCTAAATTCTGAAGATTTTTTTTACTTTCGTGATGATGTAACTTGTCTTCTTATTAAGCAGAAAAAGGAAGGAAGATAATGGAGTTTAGTCTCTTTATTTATGTTTTATTGTTGGGCAGATCATTCTTCGACCCAAACTGAGCTTGATGTAATATAATATTTTTAATACCCAAAACTGAAGCTGGCGTAATATTTTTTATCACTTGCCTCGATGTTATTTTTCGTTAAAATTGTAATAATAAAAATCAAAATTTAGTGATGTTTGCATATTCTTTTACTATATTAGTTATCTTATGTGAAATATTGACCCGTAGTATATCTTAATATGAGTCTTAGTTCCAAAAAAATATTTTTGATGAGATTGGTTTTATTATGAAAATTAATTTGTTATAAGAAATAATATTTTTTACAAAGATGTATTTTTACATAGATAAATGTTTTTATTTGAGATTTTGTGGGGTGGATAAGCATTTATGTTTTTTTAGATTGAGTAATTAAAAAAGATGAATAAATAAGTAGTAATTGATTCATGGATAACTCTTAGCTTATGCATGGATAACTGGAGCTGACTCATTTAAATAGAAAACAAGTGAAAACAAGTGATTAATAACTTATTGGTGACACCTAACAAGTGATTAATAACTTATTAATGATACTAGTTATATATGAGTAAATTACTTAAATTATTTAAAAGTTTTCAAAAACCATTTTATTGAAAATTATTTTATATAAAAATTAATTTAATATAAAAAACAATATTCTTAAAATAAATATTTTAAATAAAAAAATAAATATAAATTTATCAAAATTTAAATTTATAACCTTCGATTTACAACTTTTCATTTTATTCATTGCCACTTATTCTACCAACAAGATATAAAAGCAAATATTATAATGAATACATAGTGAATACAAGTGAATACATTCATAGAGATATTGATATTCAAAATTAAACAACATAAAAATAGATATAACATCATTATCCTGCTGATGTCCAAGACATCTTGTGCCCCTTGGCTATAAGAATCTAACTATCTTGTAGCCAATCAACATGTAGGTCAATTCACCACTCACATAAATCCCATTTATAAACATACTCGATTCTTTAAAGTGTTAATCCATGTCACTAAAACAACATTTAATAGAATCATGCAAGTATCTTTGAAACATATATTATACTTGTTCTATATTAGAGTACACCTCAACTGACATTCACATATCAATATTCCATATTCAACTGTATGTTCAAATGACATAACATATTTATCAACATTGATAAAACAAAATCATAAGTTCCATTTACTATCCACATATCTAGGGAGTCCATATGTTCATATATTAATAGTCTTAATGAATGTAACTGAATCAAATAGATAATATGCAATTAAAATGATGAGTTAATTCATATTAGAGTTTAAATACCAAATGCCAAAATGTGGGGCATTACATGGCTAGTCCATGTGATATTGTGCTTATTAGTTCCAACTACTTTTCATGGAAATCTTGTATGGAATATTTACTACAAAGTAAGGGGATTTAATAGGTTAAATTGGGAGCATAAATCATCCCTCTTAATGCATTCAACAAAGTCAAAAGGGACAATAAAATTATGAATCATGTGGATTAATCAAAATGTTGATCTCTTATGATATTTAAATTCACCTTCAAAGAATTAAGACCTTAGATACATAGCATTGCAAAAGTTGGAAGTCATTTTTGGTAAACATGATGAAATTCAATCCCACTATTTCAACAACTAATTGATTGCCTTAAATCCTAGTGATTTCTTATGCATTGAATATTTTATATTTAAGTTCAAAACACTTAGACTTTTACTTGTAGAGTGTAAAATACTGAAGAGAGATGACCAACTCATATATGTTATTCTTGCTAAGCTTGGCATTTCTTATTCTTTTTTTTTTATTGGTACTTTTCACTCCACTAGAAAATCCCTTAGTAGTCAAGGGGATGCTTACCAAATGCCATTTTTTGAATCTTTTTGTGATTCTTTAACTAGACAAAAAACTAATCTTTTACATTTTGAAGTGATCAACAATGAAGGTACATCTAACAAAGCCTTATTAGCACAATAGACGGATAAAGTTGGGACTCCAGAGAAGAAAAACCCTTACACCAATAAGAAAATAAGGGTCCCAAACCCTCTAATCCATATCCTCCTTCCAATGATGATAAGGGAATCAAATCAAAAGACAACTAATATACTAAGAAACATTATAGTTTTTGTGGGAAATATGGTCATCTAGAGTCTAAATGTTTCAAGAAGATGGAATCCTTAGAATAAAAAATGAATAAGCATAACATCAATATTGATTCTTCTTTTAACTCTACTTCTTATGGACATTCATTTTCTGCTTCTCGTTTTTATGTTAATGCATCATATTCTACTTCATCTTCTAATGAGTGGTTCATTGATTATAGAGCATCTTATCACATGGCTAGGATTTCCTTGTTGCTCTCACCATTTTGTCTTGTTCTTTATGCTCTTTATAGGTACAATTGATCGCAAAGAATCCTCAAGGCAAGGACAACCTCCATCATTGAGTTAAAGAAATATTAAACGTTCAAGTAATTCAATTTTCTAGGAAAAGGATGCATCGATGTGGTTTTTTGTTCTAGATATGCCCCATGCTAGATAAGGAAACAAAATATGTCCGCATTGATTGAAATATTCTCGGTAACACAACACATCCATGAAAGGATGAGCTCTCTCCTAGTGAACAGTTACAGACCAAAACTAATGCATAAATAAAACCCTCAGCTAGAGTAAATTGTGTTTAAACCCTTGCAGGAAATCACGACAAGTGGAGGGTTGAGATCCCTCTCAGACCACCTTGCATGCATTAAACTTTCCATTGAATGCGCCTGGCTGCGTTGTCAACTCGCAGCCAAGGAAGATTTATTTCCATAGCCCAAAACTTAATTACAGTATGCACTGGAAACCCTTGTATCTCCCCTCGAAGTTATGGCATGACCATCTTATAACATAGCAACATACAATGCGCAAAGGTTGTGGCTAGGGTCACGATTAAGGTGTTTATGACCATAGTCCCCAACAACTTAATCAAAGCTCAAACCATATCATGCGCTAGGGTTTCGAATACTTTAAACCTTTTATAAAAACTTTTATTACCCCTTTCCAACATTTAGTAGGAGGGTAAGCTACGACTAAGCCATAGCTTTTTAGGCTTAGGTCATTAGCAACGTGAACTTAAAATAAATATAAATGTAGTGAAAAACATCACCTTGGCGAGTTGCTATAGGGTCATTGTCACCCGCTTGCAACACCACATATGGCATAAACTGTCCATCAAACATAGAATCGAAGCAAGTTAATTTACACACATAATTACTTATGATGACAAGTTATTTTACGTTGTGACCAACATTTACATGTTACGACAACGTAAATGAATAATATAATAAATAATTTATTTTTATTTTTTTTGGATTTTAGAAGTGTGACAATAATCCCACACTGAAATTTTTCTAGCTAGTGTGAGCCACATGAAAAGCTTGGCCTTGAGAGGACAATTGAAAATCCAATTTTCTATATTCCACCACTCAAGTGGGAGATAATATATGTACCCCTAAAACATTCTTAATCCAGAGAAGAGAGTCTTCCTTCTCCATTATTCTAACACGACTATTTTTTAGAACTTTAATTTAATATTTCCAATTAACATTTTCATCATTCTCAAACTTCATGACTTTGGCAAAAAAAAACCACTTTGGATGAAGAAAGGTGGAATGAAGATGATCATAAATATGATGCAAAAATAAATACATCCCTTGTCCACAAGTAATACAACCATCTCGTGAGGCAATCTATTAATATTTTAAACTTTATATTTAAAACTATATTATGAATATTAATTTATTAGTTATTTTAAAATCAAACTAATTTCTTAATTATTATAATAAAAATATGATTTTAATATCAAAATGATATTAATAAAATAAAAAGGTGATATTATTGAAATAATATCGATATGATAAAAATATATAATTTTTATAAGTCTTAAAAAAATGCCATAAGGTTATAAGTCATTAAGTGGACCACACCTCACATCTATCAAGTAAATTTGAAAATACTCCATAAATGACCATGAGCACGGCTAATAATAAAAATATCCACAATAAACAAATAAATTTTCTAGGTGCTTAGTGCAAACTGTATTCGAAAAATGACAACCTTGTAAAACTAGAACCACGTGGTAACGTGGCCATTGTTGTTTAACGCAATCCTAAAAGTTTTGGCCATTGTTTAGCGCAATCCTAAAAATCTTGGGTTGGTCAGTTGACTTGATCCCAATTGGAAGATAAACAAACATACGTCATCAATCATCGATCCGAGTGAAACGATTTTTTTCAAATTTCTTTAGGGAATTATGTTCGTGGAGTTTTAATAATAAAAAATAGGTGGAGTACGATGATTTATCGAGTAAATTACATTATTTTATTTTTTTCTTTAATGTTTAATAGAGTAGTAATTTTTATTTTTTATTTTTTTTATTATTGTTTATAAAAATTAATATATTATAATATTTGCTTTTATATCTTGTTGGTAGAATAAGTGGTAATGAATAAAATGAAAAGTTGTAAATCGAAGGTTATAAATTTAAATTTTGATAAATTTATATTTATTTTTTTATTTAAAATATTTATTTTAAGAATATTGTTTTTTATATTAAATTAATTTTTATATAAAATAATTTTCAATAAAATGATTTTTGAAAACTTTTAAATAATTTAAGTAATTTACTCATATATAACTAGTATCATTAATAAGTTATTAATCATTTGCTAGGTGTCACCAATAAGTTATTAATCACTTGTTTTCACTTGTTTTCTATTTAAATGAGTCAGCTCCCAGTTATCCATGCATAAGCTAGGAGTTATCCATGAATCAATTACTACTTATTTATTCATCTTTTTTAATTACTCAATCTAAAAAAACATAAATGCTTATCCACCCCACAAAATCTCAAATAAAAACATTTATCTATGTAAAAATACATCTTTGTAAAAAATATTATTTCTTATAACAAATTAATTTTCATAATAAAACCAATCTCATCAAAAATATTTTTTTGGAACTTATACCATCATAAGACTCATATTAAGATATACTACAGAAAACGGGTCAATATTTCACATAAGATAACTAATATAGTAAAAGAATATGCAAACATCACTAAATTTTGATTTTTATTATTATAATTTTAACGAAAAATAACATCGAGGCAAGTGATAAAAAATATTACGCCAGCTTCAGTGTTGGGTATTAAAAATATTATATTACATCAAGCTCAGTTTGGGTCGAAGAATGATCTGCCCAACAATAAAACATAAATAAAGAGACTAAACTCCATTATCTCCCTTCCTTTTTCTGCTTAATGAAAAGACAAGTTACATCATCACGAAAGTAAAAAAAATCTTAAGAATTTAGCAGGTCGTCTAGCTTCCTCCAGTTTCGAAAGGTCGTGAGTTCAAAACCCACAGCTAGTTAGATTGGGAGAGTAGGAACCATCTGTACGAGCCTGCCTCCATGCCCTTCGAAAGGTCGTGATTTCAAAACCCACAGCTAGTTATTTTGGGAATAGGAACCATTTGAACGAGCCTGTATGGTTGGGGCAAAGCCATTGTGAAGATCCAACCCCTGATGGAAAAACAAAAAATCAAACTTGTGAGCCATCCATGCGACATATTGTATCAATAGGCTTAACCGAGAGCCACAGTCAAATCTCAACAAGCGCGGCCAAGCACAAACGAAATAAACAATGCGAAATTAACCAGACGATCATGGCCGCAGAACAGATTAATGAGTAAAATCACATTCGCTTACAATTCCTGTTCTACAGCCGATAGGCTCTATGAACAAAGCGCTCTAGAAAGAAAGAAAATAAATAACTCCCTCCATACTCAAAATCCTTGCGACGTTTGCTGAAAGTCATGGCCTCAATGCCGGCAATAAATCCATCACAGAGGCGACGGATGTCCTCTTTACAGGGCTGCAGATATTGAAGAGAAAAGGCCGCCATGGCTCGATGAATCATTTCTGTCAAAGTTGTTTTGATCCTTTTGAGGGCTTGCAGTATTGATCCGGCAAGGGAAGCAAATATCTGCGCTTTAATTTTCCCCCGCTTCGGTGGAAACCTCTCCGCCCTTCCTGCATAGCGGAGCACCCGCTCAAGTCGAGCTCCTGGACCGAAGACGTAACAACAGGAAATCCAGTCCTTGAATACCAATGATAATCAGACGCCTTAATGCATTTCCTTACGTTCTCCGGCTGCCGTGGCAGCAGGACGGCGGTGGCAGGACGGAGGCGGACAGGGCTGCTGAGAGCCGGCCGAGTTTTGAAAATTTCCGTCAAGAGTTGACGTAGGGACCCACGCCAGGTGACTTATCCAGCATAAACGTACATGCTGGATAAGCTCAGCCAGCCGCTCCTGGTGCTTCAATAATAATAGTGACCTGTTTCCACAGAGACCATTCCCACCACACAGGTAAGCTGTGAATGTGAATTTCCATTTGAGACGATTTGTGAAGAGGAATGGTTGTATGGCGGGCCTTCTTCCTGTCGAATCCCAGAGGAGGAAACCAGAACCTTCTCAAAAGTGCAAATGAAATTCATGAAAATACTTCACTCAAGGTGGATCGATAACACGTGCTAACTTAGCCTTGACAAGGATTGTCATGGGTAGCCGTTAGGGTGGATGTATAGAGTTTTAATATTTCATTTAGAAACCAATTATTGAATGTCGACATGGGAAATCTTGCAAAGCCTTGTCATTCATCTCGCACCAGGCTAAGCAATAGTCATGTCACTAGTTGCTTGGAAAAATATCCGACGTGTAGTTTGGCATATGGAAAGTGTCACCAAAGTGATGGTGTGAAGAGGCTCAACGCCATGCCAACGAAGATCTACTTTATTACTATAATAATGTATAAAGAGAAATCTTACTTGCCGGAAATATGCAGACTACATGGAGACTATGCTGAATCTAAAATAGGCCACACTCCAGCAAAATCTTGAAGAAAAGCGAAAACAAGGTACGCAGTCCTCTTGTAATTAGTCAATAATCACGGCAAGCTTCACAAGATAAAATCAAAATACAATATTCCAGGATTTAACTTGGTTTCATCTATTCACACTACATAGAATTCAGAATTCATTTTGGCTCTGATAGAGCAAAGTGTTGCAAGCTTTTATAAATGGCAATACCTGACAGGTATAGAGAAAGTACAGAATAAAACATATATAAAGAGATTGTTGCCTTAATTCACTCTTCTAAGAAGAATGAAAGTAAAATAGACCCTTGAAGCTTGGCTGAAACTGAAAAAATTGTATTGTAATAATGGTTACCTTAGCAAATTGAGACTGTCTTGTGAGAGGACATAGAAAACATAGCAGAGTCTCTCCCAACCTTGGATTGGAATGTCTAAAGAGACCTGTTCGTGGACCTCCATTGTTGCAGTGCAGCATCTAAACCCAGTAACAAACAGTTTGTGTTAACATATCATGTTTTACTTCTTTCTTATAGCGGCCTGGGATGGATCCCTCATTAGAGAGAAATAAATAAAGTCACATGCTTTCCCACGCATGTTTTGCACTTTCCATGTATTTATCCCCATCAAGCTGAAGAAAAAGAAGGGCATAATGCTATTGTTCTTCCCAAGTTGGATTGTAGCAACGATTACTTTACCAAGGCTTGCCTTGATTCTAACGATCTGCCGGCTGTTCAGAAACTAAGCCCAATGTTGTCTTCCCTCTCTCGAAGGATATTGAAGTCATCCGGCAAAGAAGATAATGAGCATCAAGTCGACAGTCAGGCCGATGAATTCATAGCTAAATTCTATCAACAACTGAGGCTGCAGAATCGGATGGTTTGCTACAATATCAAGAGATGCTTAACAGGGGTACAACTTAATTACTTCGATATGAAAATCTTGAATAGCAGGTATGCAAAGGTTATGTCTAGAAATGAAAATAAGTTGTCAACACTGGTGAAGAAAATTACTATAGCACCTTATAAGCAGGACAACAAAAGAAAAGAGTATCCAAGGAGAAACAGGTTTTCTGCATCGTTTAATTCTTGCGAACCCGATGTTATAATATGGGAGAAAACATCATATGAATCCATACAAAACACCAATAATTAAGCTGATAAGAACATTGTCGCACTGTTTTTTCTTCATTTAAAAAAATATCAGAGCATGAAAGTATCATGATAATTGATTGCTCGAAAGCCTCTCCTCAGTTTATTTCACATATGATAGTTTTATGTCACGGTGCTTCATCCCTTCATAAACAGAGCTTTTTTGTAATAGTTATTCCTTGAAAGCCACTATTAAGGCTAAGGAATTTATGGATAAACATTAATATTGTGATGAACATTGTGATGAAAGGAGGTCGCAAGGTTCTGGCAAGTGCCTTGAAACGTGCGGGTCTTAGCGTGGTATAGCACTGGTTTTTTTTTTAGATGGGCTGCAGCTTTTTTATGCTTGAGTTTTATTCTCTATTCATAGGTTGTTTAACTTGTTGCAGATCCAGTACCTGAGCTTGTTGCATTTCTAGACATCGGGTGTTTCTTAGTTGGAGAAGAAAAGGAATTAGCGATTCGAGTATTGGAGGGATTATATGACAACAGAGTTGCAGACCATCTGGAAAGTCTACATCAAAAATGCCTTGTGGACTTCCATTGTGGCATGTCGGATGACAAAATTGAGTGCAGAAAACGGTAAAATCCTGTAGGAATTATGCCATTTTTAAGCTTAGAAATGCCAGTCTTTATTAATCTAATTTGTTGTGCTTATAAAGAACACACGGCCGCTGTAGATTCCTAACTTTGCAAAACCTGTTTAGATGACAGATTGCAGCGATTCCTGCCTATTGATTGCAATGCACGATCAGCTTAGGGAATTGGCAAGACATATCGCCCGAGAAGAGTTGCGCATGTTCCCAACGCCTAAGTCACTTCGCATTACCTACTCAAATGATATGCAAGAAATGTTGCAGCTGCTAATCTAAGTAACAATTACAACAAGAATTCAGCCATGCACACAAATTTATTCAAAAACAATCTAACAGTACTAATGTTGAGGAGATTCAGGATGATAAGAAGAATGGGGCGGTCGAAGAACTACCAGCAGTTATTGGTATTATCAGATTTGCAGTCGCTTGCAATTTAGCTTCCAAAACTTGAAATGTGTAGAGGAAATTGTTGTTGATATTATTAGATTTGCAGTCACTTGCAATTTAGCTTCCGAGACCCCCCTGAAATGTGCAGAGGAAATTGTTGTTACTGCCCGGAGAATTTTAGCAGGTAAACCAAGAAAATTGGGTTGAAATGAGAAAATTGGAGTGTTGGGTTGAAATGAGAAAATTGGAGTGTTGGGTAATAGGAAGTCTAACAGGTAGCAGGTAAACTGTTTCAGCTTGTGTAAATCGACACCTAGAAGAAGGCTCTTTGGCAGGTGTGATGCTCCTTGGCAGGTGTGGTGGTAAGAACAGAAGGCATGCATGCTTGGCAGGTGTGCTAGTGCGCTGGTAAGAACAGAAGGCATTCTCACACAAGACACTTTAAACATTAAACATTTAATGTCAGGGAACTAATGTTAACAATATTGTTAGCATTATTCAGAAAGTAGAAGAAAGGTCCTATATCATTGATTAATATTTCAAAATTATCAAAGTATAAGCTTCCCCTTACCTTTCTTTGCCTCGATATGAGGCCAAATAAGGCCTCAAAGTTTACGATTGGGTAAAAAAATTTAAAAACTTAAAACTCAGTATAAGTCTGACATAAACTTAGTATACGTGTAATAAATAGCTTTGATTTGGGTGAAAACTTAGGATATATGTAGAATATATGTCTTTGGTTTGCGTGCAAGCTTATTGAAATGACGACAGACCGTTTCATAGAGTCCCTGCAGCCGGAGGCAGGGACTAATAAGACGGGGATCAGTATAGAGATGTGACTAACTCTTCCTGTGAAGAAATGCACAAACAATTGTTTAAAGCAAAACCTCAAAACATATAAGAAGGGTATTTTCTTCCAAATAATATCTGAAGAGAGAGTATAAAGAATATCCTATGACTATTAGCTTAATGAGTTTTAGAGACATCCCTGGAATTGGCTTAAGTTAAGCATACTAATCCTATCAAGGTATCAACTATTACCATTGATTTTATAGAATATCCTATGACTATTAGCTTAATGAGTTTTAGAGACATCCCTGGAATTGGCTTAAGTTAAGCATACTAATCTTATCAAGGTATCAACTATTACCATTGATTTTATGTATAAAATTTATAGAAACAAGAGACCATTACTAACACATACTTAGGCTCGTATTCAATGGGTTTTATTATCGAATAGTGATTTATTAAGGTTATAGCGGTACTTATATGACTGACTGCCCTATTTTCCTATATTGAAAGGGTATGTTACCAATGACATTTAATAAATAAGGGGACCATCAAAGCAAAATTAACGACTCTTACTTTCTTTTTTTTTTTATATTGCAATATTGGTCTTCAAGGGTATAAAATAAGTGGAACTGTTGAAAAATGAATTGTTGAAGTAATATTTACTTGCTTATTGCTATTAGATATAGTATTTACGAGGTCTATATATAAAGTCTAGTGAAAACATTATAATATTTATGCTAACACCTAATGCGCAGATATAGTACTGTGTTAAATATTTTTAGCCTATTTTATACCCCTCTTGATTACTAATATTAAACCTAAAATGCTATTTTATGGTATACTTATCCTTATTAAACCTTATTAATATTAATATACCATATGTTTAAATATTAGACCTAGGTTTAAATATATACTTCCTTTCAGATATTAATATTTGGATTACCATATATATTAATATACCATATTGGATTGCATATAATAGACAGTTTAATACAATTGATAAATAAAGGAATATATATGCCCATGCATGAACTACGTGGCATATTTATCCCATGAATATATATTCCTAATGTTATGTTATGTTAGGCTAATGACATAACATGTAGTTCAATGATGTAGTTTGATATTATATTTAACCTTATCAATTATATTAAGTAGGGAATATGTAGTTGTTAGGTTTATATTAGACAATGAATTATATACATTGATTTTCAATCCACTTAAGGTCGTTTTTCAGGATAATAATGGAAGTATTCTCCTTGACATATTAAAGGAACAAGTAGAGCACTTTTGAGAAACTCAGTGTAAATTTAGATGATAAGCCTCGACTTTCAGTTGCATCCGCATTTATCTTTCCATGTCGCATGAGAATAAAAGAAACATGGTAGGAATGATTGAATGTTCGCTTATCCATCTCCTCGTCCTTAAGCCTTTACCATTTTCTCATGATGTCTTTTAGAAAAACTTTGACAATTTTGAAGCTTGATACAAAAAGTCTAAATCGAAGTATGTTTCATCTTCTTTGAAATCGAAGGCAGCTGTTGTCGCAGCTAATCCTTCTTCTTATTTTTTATTTTTGCACGGTGAGACCTGGCCTATCTTTGGTTTGGGGGGAGGTAGGTGTTTGTTTAAATTTTGTTATGATATTCATATAAACCATGCTTGCGAATGATTATGCAATATCAAGCTGCATTTCTTTGTAATTCAAATATTCATTTATCTAATTGTCTAATTTTCATATTTGTTTAAAACATGAAGGATTATTCAAACCTCCAACATCATGGTCATTCAAATTGCCAAACCTGTCGCTTGTTTGCACACTCTAGATAGTCTTATTTTAGAAGGGTTGACCACTGAAAGGGTCGACCCCCTCTCTCTCTTTGTATAAGGAGGTTCTAAAAATCTCTGCTTTTCGTTCCAATTTCTTTTTGTTCTAATTTCAAAATAATTAAAAAAAACAAAAACACAATAAAATTAAAAACTGATAAATAAATAGTATCAGGTAACAAATAAAATAAAAAAATCAAAATTATAAATAAATTTAGAATCTTTTTAAATTTTATGATCGTTGCACTAACTTGTTTTCACAAGTTGCTCAGAAATAGGTTTCGAAAAGAAGGGTTGCCCCTTTCAGGTATAAAAACATTTCATTTATTTTCTTTGACTTGGTTTGTTAAACACATATTTTTCAGTATTTTCAATGCTCTCACAAGATTTTTGTAGGAAAATGCTAACCTCTTTTGCAGATTCAAAGACAAATGAATGGCCCTGCAAAAATAATTTTCATAATCGCAGAAGATTTTTAGAAAAAATTTTTCCATTGAAAGCTTGAAGGAGTTGAGTTTCCACTATGTATGTCATGACATTTGCTGCCACAAAGAAGCCTTTCAGAAACCAATTACGCCATGTCATGACTGCTTACCATTTTTCCTGCCAATCCTATTCGGCATCCATGTCAGAGTCTACTTTTTCACTGCCTTATACATCATAACTTCCCACATGTCTACCTTTCTGAGTTGCACACAATTTCCCCATTTTCAGTTTATCTTTGTTTCCTTATGAATAAAATGATTCAACTTCCTTTCCATGACTACATTGCTTTGTTATCCTTGCCATAAAAACTGTTTGACCGTGAGATCTTTCATCTATAATACTACCACTCATTATGTACAACTCGTGTTGACTGATGTAGGATTCCTTAAGGCCCACCTTTCATCGACCTCAACACATTATCTGGGATAGAGACTAGAGTTCATTTTTAGTACCTTGAGGCTTGCATGACTTAATGGCAAGTTCTCTTGCTGGCAATCATGGGCATACATCAATGTCCCTTGATCGTTAGATCTTGCAAGTGGCTTGACATCAACTCATTTATTTGCATTTTGCACGATGTACTTAGGTACCTTGGCACTCATTGACATCAATGGTGAGATTTCCTCACATTGGTTAATGACATTCATTAATGGTTAGTAATCCAATGAATTCTTTCCATGTTCAACATCGACACCTTTATTTGCATGGTAAGAATTGTACCATCGGGTTTTGTAGCAGGTTAAGACTATATATTTTTTATGACATCATTAGTAGTTTTACAGCAGAATAATTTTATCCATATGAGAGTACCACAGTTATACTTTCAGCTCTCATCTTCTACTTCATCCAACCAAGCAGCAGTTCAAATCCTTCACTTCACATTCTATGATCTAGCAGCAGCAGCAACCACATTCATATTGCATGGTTCATCAACTTTTTGGGTAAGTGGAGGTATGTTGTTTTCTAATAATTAACCATGTAATACCTTAAATGCTAGAAAATGAATGAATTTGGAAAATTCCCTCACTACATTCCCTTTCTCACTTTTCATAAACCTAATACATCTTAAGTTGGGGGGGCGGGGGACTATTCATTATCATTTTACACATTCATCATCTTATTTACCTTTAATCAACATGTCTATCCCAAACTATGCTATGTATATTGGCATGATTCATAACTATAAAAATGATTTTTACCATAGATTGATGGTTTATCATTTCTAATGCATGTATACTTTTAAAATATTATGTATTGAAACAAAAATACAAATAAAATGAGAGAATGTTCTTAATACAAGAACCAACATTTGTTATGGTTGTTACACAAGAGCCAACCACAAAAATATATATAACAAAAAAGAAAAAAATCGCTGCCACTCATGCATTTCAAAATCATGGAATGATTTGCTGTTACATACCATCATCATGTAAAGTCTAAGCTACAAGCCAAAAGTTTTAAAGGAATCAATGCATAGTGCATGAGGACATGCAAACAGCCAAGTTGGGGGGTATGTTGAGCCACAAAAATACCACATTTTATTCATCATTTCACATACTATCTATCACCTTATTCCATTATATCCTTCCATAAAACCATTAACATTCACCACTTTCATAATAAATATGGGTTTATATTACCATTTTCCAAATCATTTATTTTTGAGTATTTTGGGTGAATTTAAGGTTAATTATTGAGAAAAATAACATATTTTCATTATACTTTAAAGTTGGGTGAGTTTGGTGATGTGTATAGGTGTATTTGAAGACTTTAGCAAGCTCAAAAGTGGACACCTAGCCTCAGATTCGAATTTCATCTTCTAGATATGAGCTAACTTCAAGGAGAAGATCATGGACATGTGGAGAGAATATCTCATCCAATATTTGGTTGAGGATTTAAAGGGATGAGTTGTAGATTTGTTGAGGATTTGGGGGGATGAGTTGTCTATTTGTTGATAATTTTAAGGGATAGGTTGAGAGAATAATGGATCTGTAATTATGATCAGTATCTTGGATTTATGTATAAATAGGAGGGCTCTCTCCTCATTTTGGTTAGAGGCCTCTCTAGTGGTTTGATAGTAGAGAACATGTTCATATTTTTAGATAGTCATGGATTTGATCCTGTTGTAATATATTTTATATTTTGGAATAGATAGTTTGATTCTAGTTATATTTTGATATCTTGTTTATGAGTTGTTAATGTAGAATTCCAGTTATATTTTGCTGTCTTGTTTACGAGTTGTTAATGTAGAATTCTAGTTATTTTTTTTATGCATTTTCAGTATTGATTTTATGTGAGCTCACTAGTTAATGTCAATTGCTTTATACCTGTTTATTTCCTGCAATTTCAGTCTTTCTTTATCAAGTTAATTTATGTAATTTTATGTTTTATGTAATTAGATTTATTTCCATCTAATTTCTTGTTTTCATAGCTTAGATTCAACTTCAGTTATAGATTAAGTTCATCGACACTCTACCCCTGCATATATTTTGTTTGTGCCTCACAAGTTTACGCTCTCTCCGGGTTGACAATTAAATCGTTGGAATTCTCTTATAAATTTTTTAATGTTTTTACCCAACAACTATAAAAAAATCATCAAACGCAAAGAACATCCCTCATACAAATCTGATATAAAACTACTTCAAGCTTGAAGCCAAATCCATGAAAACTAGTTATTCAAGAGCATGGGAATGCGAACCTTTCACACCGTAGTTTCTTGAATTTTAATATACATAGAATATGGTCATGAAATTTCAGAGTTATACATCATTTATTTATTACCCATCATCATCATACTCAAAGAAAATTCCTCATACAAATATGATATACAACTATTTCCAAAATGGAAGCCAAATACATGAAAACTAGTCATTCAAGAGCATGTGAATGCAACACTTTCACACATGTATTTATGATATTTAGAATTACATAGCATATGAAAATAAGAGTACATAACCATACATATACCCAATATTGGGCATCAAATATCCTCATCAAAATGCAAGCACCACTCCAACAAGTGCGCCATCAACATGAGAGTGTGGGGGAATGAAGAAGAAGGAATGATAGAATATGTAGATAGATGAGAATTAGACTGTATGGAAATTAAAAATGAAAATAAAACACCTTCATGAAGCTCCAACGATAGGTCTGAATGTAATCTCCATCAACCAACTTGGAAAGGAATCCAACTCCCTCGAAATTGGTTCACAAGCAGGGAGAGGGAACACTCATCGTGCAATGGACAAGCAAAAGCTCTCCAAAATGCCAAAGGACAATTAAAAAATGATAAAAACATATTATCCTTCCTCATGAAATCCTTTTATTAACTTCATGAGGCCTCCTAAGGTATAATTTCCCTCCATGGGCTTCCTCCAACTCATCTTAGTGGTTTAGTAACTCGCATGACGCTTGTCTTCCTCTTCATGCTCCAATTCTTTCCCCAACTAAATTGGCCTACTCTAACTCCTAAAATTGACCTATTGGTTGCTATTTTTATCCTTGTCATTTCATATTTGTCATACGTCTGCAATCGGGTATGGATTTTTCATACTTGTCATATAATCTTTCATCATTTGTTGTCATAGAGTGCATGGAATCTCCTTCCAAGTGGCACACATTGTCTTCGAGGCTCTTCCTATTCCATGGGAGTTACTCTCGTTTAACAATTCAAATTCATTGGATTATTATATTTTATTTGACACCACATCATCCTCCAATAACGTTACATTACCCATGTGTTTGAATTTGGATGAAGATCATTCCAAGTGTGCGGGGAATCTAGTCACCCAAAGGCTCCACAAGATTCCAAGTGTCTTCAGGAACCCATGCCACCTTATTTTCTTATAATTTATAATTTATGTGATCAATTTAAATGTGAATATGGTAAACTAAAGTCCTTTTGGGCCCCATATCCCCTTATTACAAAATTTATGTCTCCATCTCAACCTAGGGAACTAGTAGGTCGGTAAAACATTATTTGCAAGTAGTCTTATTTGGAAATTATTTAATTGGGGACATGACAATACGCCCCACTCAATATTTCTTATCCTCAATCAATTTCAAACATGGACTTTCAATAACCTTATTTCCTTCCAAAACTTTGCTTCAAACCTTAGCTGCAATTTGAGTAGTGGCACTCATGTACTACAATTGTGTGTTTCCAAAAGTAAGGATATGTGGATATTTGAATATTGATATATCATGTGAAATCACCACTAACACCAAAAGGATTATTAAAATCAATAAAAAAATTTGCACAATTAATATTTACCTCTATCATTTGGAAACCTTTTTTGAACTTTCATCCCTTTTTGATTCTCTATAATTCTTTGAAGTTGGTATTGTTTTTTCAAACTTGAATTTCCAATATTACAATAAAATTTCAAAGAGGAACCACCATGCTTGTTGATTCTCTATTATGTTTACAATCACCTTCTCAAGTGGTGACTCATGAAAGTGCTTGTACAACTAACTAAGTAGATCATTATGTGGCCCGTACACACAAGCATAAGATATTTTATCAGATCTACCCCAATGACATATGTGAGGATCACATGTCCTATAATTTTGCTCCAAAAGAATATAAGGTGCCTCAATATAATCAGCCATGTATTCTTTCATCCAATAAGTGAATGATGAACCTCTGCCAAAATCTAAACCAAATAAGGAGCAAATAAAACATGAAGTCTTCAAGTGACTCAAAGAAGTCTCATCAATACACCCATGAATATGTATATCATCATGAAATAAACATTAGAGGAAATTTCAACTCAAAATGGGCCTTTCAACTTTTATTCAAATTCCATGTCATCATGTGTCAGCCAATGAAATTGATTTAAATTTGAAATATCGTATAGGTCTTAAACACTTTTTTAATATAAATTTGGGGATAGCTATCATAAAAAAACTACTTTTTTTGTTTGTATTTTTGACATATCTCCCTATTTTTTTACTCAAATTTCGATCAGGAGAGCTCGTTGGATGCAGAATTAAATTCCGCATCCAAAAATTCCGCATCCAACGAGCTCTCCCTATCGAAATTTGAGTAAAAACACAAGGAGATATGTCAAAAATACAAACAAAAAAGAAGTTTTTTTCTTTTCTTCCTCCAAAATTAATAAATATTATTTTATTATTTTAACTATTATTTTATTAGTTCATTTTAGGAGGCCCATTTTGAGTTGAAATTTCTTCTAATGAAAGTATGTTTCTACAAATAATAATGTTATTAAATCATTTATCTCTTCACCCAAGTGTGGGATGAAGTTCCTCCAACATCAAATGGACTAGGAAAGGATCAAGGAAAACCACGAGTCTCCAAGTGACTCAAGTGAACATAATAGGTGCATCCTTATAGATGTGCATAATCATAATGTAACAAAGGATGCTGCTGAAAATGTAAAGAATATGGTGCTCTAGTGTTTTCATCATAAGAGGGATAGATATAAGTTACATACTCTTCATGTGGCACCATCATAAATAAAACTTTCACCCAATTTTCATCCCCAATTGATGTAGATGAAAATGAAGTAGGGAGTGAATAATTGTGAACCAACCTTACCTCTTTGCAAATATTACCTATAAAATTTTTGAATGCATCTTCTCCATCATTGGATGGTCCAATTTTTGTGAGATCATGTGCCTCCTCCAAGGATTTGCAACTCTCACCAAGAGGCAACTCATAATCCCTTTGGACAAGAACAAGTTCTTGGTTTCCTTCTTGTTGGAATGTAGCCTCTCCAAGCACTTGCATATCAACATGTACCTCATGTTCCACCATCACACTAGGTTCCTCCTTTGTAACATAAATTCTTTCAGCCATTGAGTAAATGTTTGATATGTAGGACGGTGTAAAGGACCCTTGCAACCTCTCTTGAAGTTACTCAATCGGAAACATAGATTTTTGGAGTGAATTTTGGGTGGACTCCAACTCATTTTAGATCTTGTAATTTTCTTATACATTCATCAAGGTTAGTATATGATACAAACCAATAAGTCAATTAAATAATCTCTATCAGAAATTAAATTCAAAATATTACCTTTGATGTCGGATATTGCCTTTTAAATTTTCTCGATGTCCCCCATGGAATATTTCTCCTCCATGCTCCAACAAATTTTTGATGCCAAATCATGTCTTCCATGGAGAGTATTTAGGGTCTATTTAATCTTATTTTCATCCATCCTCAATGACCCTTCAAGAAAAATAGGTTCTTATTGAGGAACCTCCTCTTCTTCTTTCTTCTTGTTTTGATCAACTACTTGAAGCTCAAGTGGTGATGGGGAAGTTGATATTGGTTCTTAAATATATGCTACAAGGTATTCATATTAATGCTCATGAGAAATTTGGTTTGCAGGAAAATTCTCAAATCTGATCTCTATGTCATCAACATATATTTGTGAGCACCCATTCGTAGGTACTCCTTCATAGTTCAAGCATCCATCAGTATATTCTCTTTGATTTTCACAACCCCCATCAGTAAGGATTGTGTGATTTTATTCACCTTCCACTTCATGTTATTCTTTTCAATCACCTCGAGGTGATTGATGCTACACTTCATGAATCTCTGCATTTGGTCCACAAACTTGTCTAAAATTTCCTCATCTATAGGGAAGGATAAATCTTTGATATTTTCACAAGTAGTCTGATTTTTCTTTAATGATTCCACATATACACTATTAGGCCTATATCAAAACACCCATGCAACCAATTCTTGAAAAGGGTATTATTTAGAGGCCTCTCCCATCAGATTAATATATGCTCGATATTGTTGGGGTAAATTTTTACATGTTTCTATCAAGATTTAGAATTCATACATAGGAGTATCTTATGGTGGTTTGGAACATACATATTTACAATACACTGTGTCATAATAATAACCCCCATCCCTTATGAAATTGTAAGAAGTGATGCAAGATGGCAACTCTTCCTCATACCATTCACATTCTTGTTCATATTGCTCATAATCATCTTCAGAGGAGTCATCATAATAGTAAGACATGGCTGATTTTTTTTTATTCAATGGATCTTATTAATGCACATGTGTAAGGACCATGCTCTGATACCACTGTAATGTCAATACTTGGTATTTTGGATAAAAGTACAATTTGAGCAAATTCAAGCTTAACTAGTCTTTCTAGGTTTGGTTCCCAACACCACCGAGATTTTCCAAATTTATTGTGGAGGTATATTATGGGATTTAAAACCATCCTAAAATACCCCAGACACTCAATGGTCAATCAGAAAACTCATTTGACATGTTATTCAAGTTTGCATAATTTTGGCCAATTTTGAGCTTTGCTAGTCATCACTCTATGAGGTTCCAAGTGACTCCAAATGGTATCAAATTTGTAAATAAAGGATATGGTGAGTCTTATAACATTCCAATATGAACCATGAGAACTTAGGATCTGAATTTAGTCTTATGTAACTTGATTTGGGGCTAAGAATAAAATGGGCAAATTTACTAGGAAAATTGAGGTCAAATTCCCCTCAAGGGTGAGAGCCAAATTGGCTTCCCAACTCAAGTACGAACATCCCAAATTTAAGAAAATATTATGGGGATAAATATAAGGCATAATGTTCTATAATTAATCATGGTTATGATATCTACAAACTAATTATAAATTGTAGCATTCACATGGAGTTTCTTTAATTTATAGATATAGACAATATGGGAATTAAAATTCAGAGTTATAAATCATTTATTTCTTCCACTTATTCATCACACTCATAGAAAATTCCTCATACAAATATGATATACAACTCTTTCCAAAATGTAAGCCAAATACATGAAAAATAGTGATTCCATAGCATGGGAATGCAAGCCTTTCACACAATATTTAGAATTACAGAGAATATGGACATAACAGTACAGATACATAAATAATATACCCAATATTGGGTATCAAATATCCTAATCAAAGTTCAAGCACCACTCCAACAAGTGTTCCATCGACATCAGAGTGCGGGGGAATGGAGAAGAAGGAATGGGAGAATAGGGAGATATATGAGAATTAGACTAGATGGACCTTCAATATGAAACTAAAACACCTTCATTAATATCCAATTATAGATACGGAAATCCTCTCTAGAAACCAACTTGAAAATGAATCCAACTCCCTCGAAGTTGGTTCACAAGCAGGGAGAGTGAACACTCACCGTGCAATGGACAAGCAAAAGCTCTCCAAAATGCCAAAGGCCAATTAAAAAATGATCAAAATATATTCTCCTTCCCCATGAAATTGTTTTATTAACTTCATGAGGCCTCCTAATATCTAATTTCCCTCCATGGGATTCCTCCAACTCATCTTAGTGGTTTAGTAACCCTCATGACACTTGTCTTCCTCTTCATTCTCCAATTCTTTCCCCAATCCAAATGACTGAATATAACTCCCAAATTAGACCTATTGGTGGCTAGTTTTAGCCCTGTCATGTCAGATTTGTCATATGTCTGCAATCAGGTCTAAATTTTTCATACTTGTCATAGAATCTTTCATCATTTGTTGTCATAGAGTGCATGGAATCTCCTTCCAAGTGGCACACATTGTCTTGTAGTCTCTTCCTCTTCCGTGGAGTTACTCTCCTTTACCAATTAGAATTCCTTACTTAATTATATTCTATTTGACACCACATCACCCTGCAATTATGTTACATTACACATGTGTTCGAATTCAGATGAAGATCATGCCAAGTGTGTGGGAAATCTAGTCACCCAAAGGCTCCACAAGCTTCCAAGTGGCTTCATGAACCCATTCCACCTTATTTTCTTAGAATTTATAATTTATGTGACCAATTTAAATGAGAATATGGTAAACTAAAGTCCTTTTGGGTCTCATAGCCCCTTATTACAAAATTTATGTCTCGATCTCAACCTAGGGAACTAGTATGTTGGTGAAACATTATTTGCAAGTAGTATTATTTGGAAATTATTTAATTGGGAACATAACATTTTCCTAGGGATAATGGCCCCCCAACAATCACCCGTGGCTCGTATCGAGCCAAAATAGTATGAAACCTCCATTATTGCGACCTTGCTTTGAAAATCCTGAAATATTTTCACTACCTGTTTAGTTTCCAGTCACATTTATGCTTATGTCTTCTTTAAAATTTCCACAAGTTTAGAACTGATGTGTTATGAAGCTTTTAGTCATGATGACCCCAAAACTTGTCACACCTTTTCATGTATAGGCCGAATGATGCCTGTATCTTTCTTTGCCTCTACTTGTAACTCTGCGACCTTGTCAGTTCTCTTTTCTTGTTGTGTTTGCAGTTTTGTGACTTGCTTCTATAGATTATTCATATCAGCAACCTTAGCCATTTTCTCTACTATTGATAGCTTATTCACTTCATTCTTCAGCTAGTTAACCTCTGATTCTGTATTGTGCAACTACTCTATTATGTTTTCTAGTTCTTCATCGTCGATCAAAGCTTCCCATTACTAAGAAACTTTCTCAATTTCCTTGGCACACAATAACTCTACTTCTTCTATCCTCGTCACATCCTCAGTTGTTGCTTTTCTTTTTTCTTCCAGTACCTGTGGAGGTGTATTGGGTTTCACTTGTAATTCCAAATTTGTGACCCTCTTGCGGAGGTTTTCAGCAATCACCAACTCGAAATATTTTGTCTTCTACAAACATCTCATGCGTGATTCCTTCATTAATAAAATTGCTGAAAGCGAGTGTGATAATCATGTCAAGATGATGCCTATCCTCCCGCATCCAATTGCTCTAGGATTATAGGATAACTTTCACAGAACTTCAAAAATATATATTTTTTTAAAATCATTCCAACACATATGTTTCATGGATTTGATCATCCTTCATTATCATGTATATTTCTCTACCACAACACTTGGATCAAACTCATCTTCAAATCTCTTGAAACCTTGCTAATTTATTATTTATACACCATCCAATCCCTTTGCTCTCAAACCTTGCTTTAGATGACACAAAATTTCATCGACATATCATCGGCAACTGTGCAGCTTCTTCTGCAACTATGGCCGATGGTGGAACAAATGCAACATTGTCTTCCATAATGGGCATAGGTGAAGTTGTCTTAACGACTATTTATACAATGGTTCTTGTAATGGAGATAGAAATTACCATACTTTGTGACAAATCACCTCAGCTCTTATAGTTGTAGACACAACAATTCAGTGTACTTAATTGAATGCAATATAATGAAGGAAAATTCAGTGAGAAGACAATACAAGTGCACCCATTCAATCAATCATCCAGTCACACAAGCGGGAAATAAATGGAAAGGTGGCACCGATTTTCGTCACATGGAGCAATATTTCCAATCATTACAAGGAAATCTCCTGTTAAGACAAAAAATTGTCCACATAGCTCTCTATGGTCCAAACAATAATTTTACATCCTAATCCCACCATTATTCCCTCCATTTTGAACTTCATAATTAAATTCCCCCTAAATTGATCTAAAACATCATTATTCCTTCCCTCGTAAATACAGGGAAGATGGACATTTATTGCACCATAAGCCCCATTCTCCCAAAAAGGACCAAAAAACCATAAAATGAGAATGGGTCAAAAGACATGGACAAATACCATGCACTATGAAAAACCATGGACCAATAACATGGGTAGAAAAGTCTTGGATCATCCTATAAATACATTGTGAAGGTGTTCCCAAAAATACTTTTTTCACACTTTTACCCCTTTCACTTTTGTCATCATTCCGGACAATCCCATACTTTTTCCACACCATTCCATGTTTTATGTTGAGTCCATTCCATACACTCGATTTAAATCCCACCTTTACAACCATTGGTGGAGAAAATGAGAAACCAGATCGTGGGAGCCATCAGATCACATCCTCAAACGGCTGCAGCCGCCCATTTCATAAAAGGTATGCTACATTTTGTTTTATTAGTTAGAATAAAATCATAAAATTTAAAAAACATTTATTGTTTCTTGTTTGTAAGTCAAGGTTGAGCACTTCCCTTGCCCCATGAACTCTACCCTTATATCTGGTTGATATAAGGTAGGTGCTTTTTCACGTAGCTAGAGATAAATCTACACTACGGTTTTGGTGACTCCATTGGATTGATCCTCTTGGATCTTTGTTTTTGAAGGTTTTTTGTTGGTTTTTTTTACTTGGGTACCCTTAAGCATCACAAATTTGACCTCCTTTAAACAAATACAAACCATTCCATTCCCAGTGCCTGCCCCTGGCCCTAACCAACATTTCTTCATCAAAAAAATTCAGCTATGGCCGGATCACACCTTTTTGGCAGAAAGACGTGGCCTAGCTCACACCTTTTTTCCCGATAAGCGCAATCTAGGTTCTGCCTTTTTCGCCGATAAGTGAAACCTGGACCCAAATCCTAGATCACGCTTATCCTGCATTCCAGAGCCACCTAGGTCACTCCTGTGACCCTTTTTGGTGAGATTTGTCACGTGAAAACCCCTGTTAAGTGCGACCATTTTTTTATTGATTTTCCATCTTGGTCATGACTATTTCTCAGTCTAGTGTGACCCCAACCACACATGTTCCACTGACAGGTGTGAACTACAGTTTGTCTAGTTGTTTAAGGTATTTGAGACCCATTCTAGACCCCCTGTTTATGATATGTCCCTATACTAACTGTATTTTCTTGGATTTTATTACCTACAACCCATTGGTGTGTTTTGCAGTCCTCTTTTTCTTATATGTGAGCATATCTTAGTTGAGATTAGTAGTTAAGACCCCCCGTGTGTGTCCTACACCCTACAAAGTTCCTTGTGTGCTTGCTTACTTGCATATGTTCCTTTATCCGGAAGAATTAGTTTTTATGTGTTGAAAATCATTTACTTTTAGTTTTATTCTTTATTTTTCAGCATATGCATCTCTGGAATGAGAGAATTGGGTTTTAGAGACCACACTCCACTTGTGCAAAAATCTCACATTTTAAAATAAATGCTTGGTTCTTGAATCCAAGCCGAGCCTAAAATTTATCTTAACTCAACCAACATTGTAACCTCATTTGAGGACCAAAACAATATTGTATTTAAGTTAGGACAATGAGGACAGGCATCCAAATAACACCCCTTTGTCACTTACATATGAGACATAGTTGTTGTCTTATATGGAACCAAAATCCTCTAGTATTTGTTGACATGCTCACAACTAGTTTATCAAGGGATCTCCCGCTCTGCGGGGGTAAGACACAATGAAGGTATTCCAGAATTTAGGGTGGAATACCACACTCCATTCTGTACCAAAGGATAACTCTTCATAGTCCTCCTCGTGCATGCCGAGGACCATATCAAGTGTCGAGGACCAAAGGTTTGAAGTGCCAAGAAAACATCCTGAACATGTCATAAATGAGGTGTAGTATGCATTTCTCCCTTGCTACAGGAAGGAATAACTCCCTTCCGTCTATAGGGCGGAAGGGTAGGGTTCCTGTGAGGATGAGATGAAAAAGAAAGAAAAACAAAATAAAATCCCCGCACACAAGGTTAAGGCTAAGCTCCACAACCCTGCATCAAACTGTTAGAGAACAAAGAATTGGCTGCAAGAAAAACCTGCAACAACCTGCAATCAAAACATTAAGCAATAAACCTACAAAACAAACATATGTTAGAAACAACTACAATATAACTAAAGCAAAACACTAATATACCTTCTTTGGTTGGAATGGGCCACCATGCCTTAGCTTGGGAGAGCACCTCTCAATGGATGGGGAGCTATGGCTCAAAGGAGGAATGGAGGAGAGGGAGGGTGAATGACTTGAGAGGCAAAGGGTCTCAAGGCACTCACACGGGAAGCATAACAATAGGGAGAGGAGGAGTGAGTTGAAAGTGACCCCCACCCCTCTATTTATACTTTTTTCTTGGGATTTTTAGGGTTTTAAGCCCTTGGTTAGGGATTTAGCCCCCTTTTTGGGATTTTAACCCCTTTCACCTAATCTTTATCTCCTTTGGGGGTTTTAGCCCCTTTTTGGAGGTTTTAGCCCCTATGGGAGCTAGTTTGGCTCTTTTTAGGGGTTTTTAAGCCTTTTTTCATATTTTTAAGCCTTTTTTAGGGTGTGGGGGTCAAATGAGGGTCGTGCATGGATGTCCTTCGGTGGTGTAGGTCATGTAGAGCTTAGTGAGGGATTTTTTGGGTTAACAAATTGCCCCCTGATGTGTGAGGGTAGGAGCTCATCGTATGGTCGACGAACATCATAGGATTTTCTTGGGGAGAGGTGGTGCTTCCTGGGCCAGGACATGGTGGATTTTGGTTTTTTGTATTAATATGGTTCCTATCAATGGGTGAGATACAAATAATGTGTGTCATGTATATGGACGAGGCGGGAATCCCCATGCTCGTAATGATGTCAAAATAATAATGTGATCTAAGCTCTATAATACAAGAGTCGATCATGTACAACTGTTGTTACAATAGTGGTTGCCTCAATGAGAGGCTGAATATAATACTAATATGAAGAACTGCTACATTGGACCCATGACATTCTCATGGAATGTTATATGTTCATAACTAATGGCCTGTTGGATCTGGAATGGTACATAGTTGTAGGGACTTGCTGATGGAGATTCAGAGTCTCTATGTTACAAGTATGTTGCATCAATCATAAATCTATATAGAAGCACTACTGGGGATTCTAAACACTATCTCCAACGCAACCCAGAAATCACAAGGGACATGAACCTATTGGGATCCCTCACATAGAATCATCAATGTTCTAGAGTCAGGTGACATCCGGGGTCTTTTACCAAATACTATATGGACCAATACCTTGTACAAATCTCAACGGTGCGATGCTGTAGTTGGAGTCAAGCACGTGAGAAACAACCATCCCGAGAGGCACTAAGGAATATTCTCAAGTGGTCCAAGGAACTCATTAATGAGGCTAATGAAACTAGGATATAGGGACTATTAAATTGAGCACATAGATCTGTGGACACAACTCAAAAAATAGATCACACAATTTACTCAGCAATTAAAGAATGAAACGGTGCAAAAATGGCTTGCATCTATGAATGCTTTCATTAATCAAAAAGTAATCAGATAATAATTACGATGAAGTATAATGGCTTTAATAGCCACATGAAATTCGAATCCACATGAGGAAATTCGAATTGATAGACTCTACTTGACTGTAGGTAAATAAGACCTTGTCTAAATCACTATCGGAGGACTCAGTAGTTAACTGACCTTGTCTAAACCATAACCAAAGTTCATCCAAACTCTAAAACACAACTCAAGTGTTACATTCAGTGTTGACTAAGGATAACTGACTGTGGTAGGTGAGAAATGCACCCCTCATGAGTGCAGTCAAGTAAACCTAGCACTAACTGAATGTAGAGGACTAGAACTGAATGTAACTGACTCAAAACTTATCTTGACTAGTCATTAACTGAACTGAACTGACCTTGGTAGGTTTTGGCACTCCCAGTGGCTCCTAAATTGTAGGTATTGGTCTAGGAGGCTCCTAAACTGATGCAATTAAGTGCAATCAGTGGCATTAAGCCTCAATTAGTGTTCCCCACACTTTAGTAATTGAAACATGTGCCCCAATTAGGCCAAGTGGACCCAATGGTGCTAATGACTATAAATAGACTAGATGGACTCCCGATTTAGACATGACTCCTGATTTAGACATATGACCAAATTTGGACAAGGGAGGATTAATAATCCTAACACCCCTCTTGAATGCTAACTTGGACAAACTATGGGCCCTGGTAACTAAGACCATAGGTCACCCATTACATCATGTAAAATAAAGTAACTGCTTAATACAAGGAGCTGGGGCAAAAACCACATGGGAAAAAATCCCCCCCTCTATCTAAGCAGGTAGAATCAGGTCTCAAGTTTGAAAAAATTGAAAAGATGTTGCTGCAATCTTCATCTCTGTGAGGTAACAAAGAAACATGCATGGTGTGCTGTGCACAGGTATTCTAGGGCTTGGCATGTAGACTTCTGCTTCTTCTCCAAAAATGATGATGGAAGGAAGGAGGAATGTAACCTTTGTCTCTTTCTGAATGAAGAGGTGTATGATCATATCCATTCTTCTAAATGTAATGAGATTGATTCCTTGCCATATATCATCTTACAGGGAGTCTATTGCATCTCTCTAAAGGAGGTAAGATTGCATGGCATAACGCAAGGGTCTTTCCTTTCTGAGTGTCAGGTGAGTTTCCAGTCATCTTCCTAGCTTCCAGTTTGGAAGTAGGGACTAAATCTAGATCTGATTCACCATGAATCTTAATCTCATAAACTGATAAAGATGGATCCGAAATACTAGTAGAAGTTGTAAAAGAAGTAGGTGCAATGATTTTACCTTCCCTTGCAAGTGGTTGCTAAGAGTGCACTAGTTCTAAAGGAGGCATGAAATGTGAGAACTCATATGATTTTGAAGCATGTTTTGTAGTACCCTTTTCTATGATTCTCCTAGTAGAGATATATGTGATCTCCACTGAGTCAGGACCAAAGATCACTCGCTTTGGAGATCCGGTATGGGTCATCTGATAGACAGATAACATGTTTGAAGCTAGGGAGGGAACAAATAGCACATCTTTGAACCTTCCATGTTCAAGTTTGACAGATCCCTTCCCCTTTGTTTTTAATTTACTGTTATTTCCCATCTGAATACTAGGACCATCAAAGGACTGAAAAGAAGAGAATGACTCTCTGGATGCAGCCATATGGTTGGAAGCTCCATAATCAATGAGGAAGACATGTGTTTATGTGCAGCAAGACTTCAGTGCATGGCCTTTCCTTTGGTATTCTTCATCTTCTTCTTCTTCAGAGTCATCCTTCCTTGCGCTAGCAGGTACAAAAATGTTATGCTTCTTCAAAAGAAGAGCCATTTCATCAAGTTGTCTTCTCATACAGGAGCTTTCTGAATGAAAGCCCCTTTCATAGTAAGAGCAGAGGACCTTACCTTTGCGATTCTTCTTGCTTCTCTTCAAACCTGAAGGTTCTTTTGACTGCTCTTTCTTCATAGGGGACTCATCCCCTTGCTTCCCTTTGTCATTTTCTACCTTATCTCCTCTTGCAACTAGAGCTAGATCTTTGGAATATTGAATGATGCCCATTTGGATCAATTTATCATTCTCATAAATATAAGATTGGATGAAGGCATTAAGAGTGGGCATATTCCAATTTCGAGTAGTGAGCCTTACTATTTGGAAGGTGGATACAAAGACTGATTAGTATGCATTGATCTTTGTGAGAATGGAAAGGATGAGCTGATATTCATCCTTCTTCACTTTGCATTGCTTCAACTAATATATCAGGTTCTTGAAATTTGTGAAGAATTCATTCAGAGATTCAAAATGGGATGGATTGAGAATAATCAGATCATTTTCTAGCTGATGGATCCTCATCTCATCCTGCTTATCAAATAAGGAGGCAAGCTTGTCCCAAACCTCCTTGGGAGTCTTCAATTCTTGGATGTGGAATCGAAGATCTCTAGATACTGAGGAGAGCAAGTGTCCATGGGCTTCATCAAGCCTGTTCATGTACTTAGCTTTGTCTTTATCTGAATCTGGCTCTTCCTCTATTTATTCTATGATTCTAAAGAGCTTCTTGGTGCGGAGCATTACCACCATGTCATCCTTCCATTGGTGATAGTTGAAGGGAGTGAGAGGCTCCACTGGATGAGCCATTTTGAATGTAGTAAGAAGAACTGAGCTGCTGTAGCGAATGCAGTGATAAAAGCTGATAACCTATCACACAATCAAACATACAAAGTAAGGTCGACAGTCTGCACTTTTGGAATTTCCTTCACACCCAACATAGTTGATCAAGCAAGCTTGATCAAAAATTTCCTAACTTGGGATATTAAGTGGTAAATTCTTTGCTTCTGGTGTAGTACTGGAAGGAGCAATTTGCTCAAAAAAATGATCCAGCTGGAGATCTGAGGAGGAGAGGTGTCTTGTCCGCCGAGGATCTGACACCATATTAAATTGAGCACATATATCTGTGGACAAACACACAACTCACAAAATAGATCACACAATTTACTCAGCAATTGAAGAATGAAACAGTGCAAAAATGGCTTGCAGCTGTGAATGCTTTCATTAATAAAAAAATATTTGGATAATAATTACAATGAAGTACAATGGCTTTAATAGCCACATGAAATTCAAATCCACACGAGGAAATTCAAATTGATAGACTCTACTTGACTGTAGGTAACTAAGACCTTGTCTAAATCACTATCGGAGGACTCAGTAGTTAACTGACCTTGTCTACACCAATACTGGAGTTCATTAGAGCTCTAAAACACAACTCAAGTGTTACATTCAGTGTTGACTAAGGTTAAATGACTGTGGTAGGTGAGAAAAGTGACCCTCATGAGTGCAGTCAAGTAAACCTAGCGCTAACTGAATGTAGAGGACTAGAACTGAATGTGACTGACTCCTAACTTAGCTTGACTAGTCATTAACTGAACTGAACTGACCTTGGTTGGTTTCGACACTCCTAGTGGCTCCTAAATTGTAGGGATTGGTCTAGGAGACTCCTAAACTGATGCAATTAAGTGCAATTAGTGGCAGTAAGCCTCAATTAGTATTCCCCACACTTTAGTAACTGAAACATGTGCCCCAATTAGGCCAAGTGGACCCAATGGTGCTAATGACTATGAATAGACTGGATGGACTCCTGATTTAGACATGACTCCTGGTTTAGACATATGACCAAATTTGGACAAGGGAGGATTAATAATCCTAATAGGGACCTTGTAACATGCCCGAAATTTCTCGATGTAAATTCTGGGCAAATGGGGTAAATTTTTCACTTTTACAATAACCAACATGTTAACTATGTTAGTCTGTTGAGAGTGTGTAATAACATAATTCATCTATTCGTATCAGCAAAATGTAATTTAATTAAATTGAGTTTCACTTAGTAGTTGACAAGAGGGCTATACCAATCACCATGCTAGTACACAAATAATGATAAGAACCTATACCTCAAATATAGAATCACATATTGTTTGCAATTAATATTTTCCAAACTGCAATTCACTCTAATACATTTCTACATAAACGTATCTTATTTAGAATAGATACAACACTTACATTAGTTGCAAGGCTTATCCTTGAATGGGATAACCCAAACCCATTAACCCTTTCTATTTCTTGTCGTCCATGCCTTCTACAGCTTGGAAACACAGATTCTGTAGCCACCGCTTGAATTCATGCAACCTCAACATAAATATTAGAACCATATACAAATTCAAGAGCTTAAAACAAGATAATCCATGTAACAAAATTGAATTGTTTAAGAAACTAATTAAAAATACATGCATAGGAGGAACTAAATTATTTTACACTTGTCCTTCGAGTGTTATTCCAACACTTTTCAATCATTAGAACACAACTTCTGCAACCACCACTTTATGTGACTTAACATGCATATTAGTACTCTAAAACCAAAAGCATATGTTTATAAACAAAGTAATTTACATCCTTAAAAAAAATCTAACTGATAAAGATACTTCTTTCAATGTGGGCGACTGAAAACATGTATATGAATTTCCTCCCAACCGTAGTCTTTAATTGACGCGTGTTTAACTATCTAAAGCCACCCCCGAGCTGGGCGACGAATCCACTAAGGTTCGGGAGACCACTTAACTCCTTTACAAAGCTTATTATGGTAAGGCATAAAATTTAACCTAAAGTATTACTAGGTCTTGCAGGAATAACCCCTTTTACTTGAGGCCTTAAGTTATACATCACATATTCTTATTTACAATTGGTCAATATGCTATTATTTTCTGAAGGTGAAGTTTCATACCTCCAATTATTCATGGAAAAGTTCCAAAAGAACTTTAACTCATAACATTATCATCAAGAAAATATCATTTACTTCATGGATAATATTTATCAATTACTCCCTAAAACAACCTAAAGTATTCACCTTGTAATGTATCCATTAGATTAAAATACAACTTTATTTCAAAAACTCCTAAAAAAACGGTTTGACAACTATATGTTTACACATTCTGACCTTGCATATTTTACTTTATTTATCTCTTCCCATTTCATATAACACATAATTAGTATTCACCTTGTAATATATCCATTAGATAAAAATATAACTTTATTTCAAATTCTCCTAAACAAAAAGGTTTGACAATTATATGTTTACACCTTCCAACCTTGCATATTTTACTTTATTTATCTTTTCAAAACAATGGTTGAACCTTTCTATTTAAAAATACAACTTATTTAATGTCATATAAACATATATTTATTTTAATGTTATATAAACATATATTTATCTCTTCAAAAAATGGATGAACCTTTCTATTTAAAAAGACGACTTCTTTAATGTCATATAAACATATATTTATCTCTTCCAAAAATGGATGAACCTTTCTATTTAAAAAGATGACTTCTTTAATGTCATATAAACATATATTTATCTCTTCCAAAAATGGATGAACCTTTCTATTTAAAAAGACGGCTTCCTTAATGTCATATAAAGGTTATGGAGTGTAATGAAATTATGAACATGTTCCAATCTATGATCTGGAATCAATACAAGTGCAGCTAAGGTAAATATTCGCCCGATCGTGGATCCAGTTCAAACCACACGAAGCAGTTGATGGGGTTAAATAAAAAAATCATAGGTATATCAAACATCAAATCAGTTGTTACAATAAGAAACATAGGTATATAAAACAAGAAATCAAATCACTGGTTTATTTAAAGAACGCAAGTATAGAAACCAAAATTTCAAATCTGGTTGAAAACACAGAAAA
>LPNX010235743.1:105759-246704 GCA_001517045.1 Pseudotsuga menziesii
TATAAATTTATTTATGCATGTCTTCATCTCATAAATCTTTGAGTTCCTATATATATAGCACTAGACATGTCGTCTTAGTATAAGTAAACAAAAAAGCAACAATCTTAGCTTAATAACTTTAAACATAAGGGCAGTATTACCGGTGTATAGCACTTCGCTCTCTTAGCCAGGTGTGTTGTTATTTTTTTTTCATAACAACAAGATGAAGGTTTTGAGCAGCATAGCTGGTTAGTTCAACCATAGTACCTTTAACCAAACTTCCTACTTCTTTAAACTATGTCATAGTTTTGTTAATATGATAATGTATTTTTGACATCGATAAACTATATGTACATAAACTTAATTTGTGTTTACTAAAAGTCGCTCTTATCCATAATTCGATGAGTGTGTAAAAAAAAATACATGTACTTATGGTTGTTAGTTTCCTTTATCTATGTCATTTTCATCATGAAGACACCAGTTTAAACTTTAATAGACCCACAAGGATTTGGTATCCATTAGCCTTTTCCCCTAGTGGATTCGTCCCCAATCATCATTTTTAGTCATGCACGTTTTCAGCCTCCTAGCATTTTTAATTTCATCTATAGCTTGATGAGTCTAGGATTAATACTTATAGTGTTTTTCACTTACAATCTGCCATTTCTGGTCGTGTACTAAGGGGATGTTACATACTTTCCCCCTTAGAAGTAACACTGTCCTCGGTGTTACGTATTCGTCCAAGGTTTTGTGTTCATTTCTCTTCAAGTTCTCATTGCTTGCTTCTATATCCCTCGCAGTGTCTTTCACCTTTGCTTTAATATTCTACAATCTTGTGTGATTCCCGCAAGAATGTAGCCTTCATAACCTGTAATTTTGTGCAACAAAAAAAGGTCTTCCAAAATTTATTCAGTAAACATGTCATTAGTTCAAAATTTAATTCCAAACATAAACGACAAGTCCTCTATGCAACACAACATTTGCATTTTATAGAACATTTTTTTGTTCCTTTGCTTACACATTTATCATCATAAAAAGACCTAATATAGGATTTACCTCAAAAGAATTCACGAGTAATCCTGATTTACTTATCTTTTTGGAGGATGTCTTGTACCTCCAGTACTTGGATTCTTAAAATCGTCCTCCACTTGAGATAGACATTCTTTCATTTATTTCATTCACAATTTAGCATCATTTATTCCACATAATTTCAAGAAGTGACATTTTACAAATGTACCATTCACCCTCACCCTTGAGGGAATTTTTTTTCCCTACTTAGGTGTTTATAACATTCACACATGAAGACATTCAACAATATAGTCATTAGAAAAATCGTTAATAGGTGTTTTATTGTTTCATCATGGAGTTGAACAACTCCCATAAACACTTTTGTTGATGAACAAACTCTCCTTTGCGTTTCTCATATTTAACAACTCTCTGATGATCATTGAACTCTCTCTCGAGTTGTTGACACCAATTGGACTTACAAGCTTAAAATTTTGAGGTTACTCTCCCTTTTGATTGCTAGTCAAAAGTTTTCCCCTCAAAAACATCAAACAACGTCCTATTTTCCAGATGTTAACTTTGTGCCTAGGTCTTGCCATTGATATCAAAGACTCTTTAATAATTCCCCTCAAGCCTCCTCGCTTGAGTCCAGGAATTTATTTTCCACCCATCCTCCTGCTTGGGTCCAGGAAAAGTTACTTTAGCAAAGTAGAGCTGGATCCTCAATTTTGCCCCTTGGTGTTCCCTCAGAGAAAGTTTCTTTCCCCCCATGCCTTCATACTTGGGTCCAGGAATTTCTTTTCCACTCAGCCTCTTGCTTGATTCCAGGAAAATTTATTTTCCACTTAGCCTTCTGCTTGAGTCCAGGAAAAGTATTTTTCCACTCAGCCTCCTGCTTGAGTCTAGGAAAAGTATTTTTACACTCAGCCTCCTGCTTGAGTCCAGGAAAAGTTCTCTTGTTCATTTTTTGTTTTTGTTTTGTACATTTGATATTTAGAACATGCACAAATAATATCAAATAGGTTCATATGATTTTTCTTACTCATGATTTAAGAGATATGTTCATGAGTTCCATTTATCTATATTCGTATTCTTACCATGCAACCATGTATATTGTATTTATCACATATGTAATGTCTTATTTAAAATTTAACTTCCTTTACCTTACATGATGCAAGATAACCTTTTATACAACAAATTTTATTTACATAAACAATAATTTAGAAAGTAAACAACTTACTTGTATATACGCAGGTCCATTTGGCCACAATGTTTGAACCTGAGGCTCTGATACCATTTGTAACATACCCGAAATTCCTCAATGTAAATTCTAGGAAAATGGGGTAAATTTTTTTCTTTTACAATAACCAACATGTTAACTATGTTAGTCTGTTGAGAGTGTGTAATCACATAATTCATCTATTCATATCAGCAAACTGTAATTTAATTAAATTGAGTTTCACTTATTAGTTGACAAGAGGGATATACCAATCACCATGCTAGTACAAAAATAATGATAAGAACCTATACCTCAAATATAGAATCACATTTTGTTTTCAATTAAGATTCGTCAAACTGCAATTCACTCTAATACATTTCTACATAAACGTATCTTATTTAGAATAGATACAACTCTTACATTAGTTGCAAGGCTTATCCTTGAATGGGATAACCCAAACCCATTAACCCTTTCTATTTCTTGTCATCCATGCCTTTTACAGCCTGGGAACACAACTTCGGTAGCCATCGCTTGAATTCATACAACCTCAACATAAATATTAGAACCATATACAAATTTAAGAGCATAAAACAATATAATCCATGTAACAAAGTTGAATTGTTTAAGAAACTAATTAAAAAGACTTGCATAGGAGCAACTAAATTATTTTACACTTGTCCTTCGAGTGTTATTCCAACACTTTTCAATCATTGGAACACAACTTCTGCAACCACCACTTTATATGACTTAACATGCATATTAGTAGTATAAAACCAAAAGCATACGTTTATAAACAAAGTAATTTACATCCTTAAAAAAAATCTAGCTGATAAAGATACTTCTTTCAATGTGGGCGACTGAAAACGTGTATATGAATTTCCTCCTAACCGTAGGCTTTACTTGACATGTGTTTAACTGTCTAAAGCCACCCTTGAGCTGGGAGACGAATCCACTAAGGTTTGGGAGACCACTTAACTCCTTTACAAAGCTTATTATGGTAAGGTATAAAATTTAACCTAAAGTATTACCAGGTCTTGCAGGAATAACCCCTTTTACTTGAGGCCTTAAGTTATACATCACATATTCTTATTTACAGTTGGTCAATGTGCTATTATTTTCTTAAGGTGAAGTTTCATACCTCCAATTATTCATGGAAAAGTTACAAAATAACTTTAACTCATAACATTATCATCAAGCACATATCATTTACTTCATGGATAATATTTATCAATTACTCCCTAAAACAACCGAAAGTATTCACCTTGTAATATATCCATTAGATAAAAATACAGCTTTATTTCAAACACTCCTAAACAAACGGTTTGACAATTATATGTTTACACATTCTAACCTTGCATATTTTACTTTATTTATCTCTTCCCATTTCATATAACACATAATTAGTATTCACCGTGTAATATATCCATCAGATAAAAATATAACTTTATTTCAAACTCTCCTAAACAAAAAGGTTTGACAATTATATGTTTATGCCTTCTAACCTTCCATATTCTACTTTATTTATCTTTTCAAAACAATGGTTGAACCTTTCAATTTAAAAATACAACTTCTTTAATGTCATATAAACATATATTTATTTTAATGTTATATAAACATATATTTATCTCTTCAAAAAATGGATGAACCTTTCTATTTAAAAGAAATACAACCTCTTTAATGTCATATAAACATATATTTATTTTAATGTTATATAAACATATATTTATCTCTTCAAAAAATGGATGAACCTTTATATTTAAAAATACGGCTTCTTTAATGTCATATAAACATATATTTATCTCTTCCAAAAATGGATGAACCTTTCTATTTAAAAAGAGGACTTCTTTAATGTCAAATAAACATATATTTATCTCTTCCAAAAATGGATGAACCTTTCTCTTTAAAAAGACAGCTTCCTTAATGTCATATAAAGGTTATGGAGTGTAACGAAATTATGAACTTGTTCCAATCTATGATCTGGAATCAATACAAGTGCGGCTAAGGTAAACATTCGCCTGATCGTGGATCCAGTTCAAACCACACGAAGCAGTTGATGGGGATAAATAAAAAAATCACAGGTACATCAAACATCAAATCAGTGGTTACAATAAGAAACGCAGGTATATAAAACAAGAAATCAAATCACTGGTTTATTTAAAGAACGCAAGTATAGAAACCAAAATTTCAAATCTGGTTGAAAATGCAGAAAACATAAACATTGTTCAAATCTTGGCTTTATAACAATGTTGGCACGGAGATCTATACTTCAGAAAACACCGTACATTAAGAGATGGATCTAAATCAGAGACAATATATATATATATATATATATATATATATATATATATATATATATATATAATTTTTAAATTCGATGTCCACATATCTGGTTAATACTTTATGCAGATGTGGTCCTACCTTCCTTGCGGTTCAAAGACTTGAACAATTAAAAAGGCTATCATTTTCAGCTAGGGTTCTTTATTTTCAATTGATCTCCAGTAAGTAAGGAAATCACAATGAATACTAGATATGCACATCCCTCTAGCGTTTTATGTTCACCGATCTAAACTAATTCATCGACATTAGTATGGGGTAGAAATGCAATGCTAGTGATGTTTTAACATTACAAATCATTCCAATGCAGGAAAGAGAGATTGCGATCCATACCTCATATTTGTTTATCAAAAATACAACCCAGCAAAATGGACATTATGATACCGATAACGAACTTCAACACCAATATTTTCTTGAACAAACTGAAGCGATTTATCTTCTGCTCACCAAACCACGAAGGGTCCCCTATTAGACAAGATATAAAACACAGATCACTGGTTTGGGGTTGGAGTACTAACTCTTCTCCCCCTACTCACCAAACCATGAATCAAAATCTGTAGGAACTAGCCCTATTAGATGGCCTGAGAGGATAGAAGCTGGGCGCTTCTCTCTTTTTCCTTTTTCCCTTCTCTCAATCTTGACCCCTCAAGCATATATTTGAGTTTTGCATTCCTTATCTGCCCTCGCCTTCCACGCGGAAAAAACTGCATGTTTACCAACTGTTGGCAACAAGGAGATAAGTGGCATCAACATTCTTACACATGCTTACCTCCCTCTAGGAGGATGGCGTGCAATCTCTCACACACCACATTATTATTTTTAAAATGGACAAACCTCACATTTTCTTTCTAAGAGGCCCTTCGTATTTGCCTCAATTAAATACTTTGGTTTAGCTTTTATAAAATGATAACATTTACTTTATTTTGTTTTAAAAAATATATATCTTTATATCTATGCATATTTCATTTATATAATAACTATTTAAAATTTACTTTTCTCCCTTTTGAATATATATATATATATATATATATATANTATAGCGCTTCGCTCTCTTAGCCAGGTGTGTTGTTATTTTTTTTTCATAACAACAAGATGAAGTTTTTGAGCAGCATAGCTGGTTATTTCAACCATAGTAACTTTAACCAAAATTCCTACTTCTTTAAACTATGCCATAGTTTTGTTAATATGATAATGTATTTTTGACATCGATACACTATATGTACATAAACTTAATTTGTGTTTACTAAAAGTCGCTCTTATCCATAATTCGATGAGTGTGTAGAAAAATACATTTACTTATGGTAGTTAGTTTCCCTTTTCTAGGTCATTTTCATCATGAAGACACCAATTTAAACTTTACTAGACCCACAAGGATTTGGTATCCATTAGCCTTTCCCCCTAGTGGATTCGTCCCCAATCATCGTTTTTAGTCTTACACGTTTTCAGTCTCCTAGCATTTTTAATTTCATCTATAGCTTGATGAGTCTAGGATTAGTACTTGCATTGTTTTTCACTTACACTCTACCATTTCTGGTCGTGTACTGAGGGGATGTTACAGACCTTTGGATCTATCCTCTATAATACATCTGTTGTCATTAACAAAGGGAGACCTGCCCCTGGTTAAGGTAATGGTGTTTCCTTGACCAGAACTGCGAGGGAGATAACCGAAATATGTGGACAATCTAAGGACTGAGCCACTGAATGAGGGGGGGGGGGAGGGAAGGAGTTGAACAGGGGTAGAGGGAGTGTAGTGGACTCAAAATTCCTTTGTTTAGAGTATGATGGAAGGGCAGACCAGGCAACAAATGAAACTGACTCATGGGAAAGGGATCATAGCTGTAATACCGAGAATGTCACTATAGATGGGAGATACTTGGGGGAGGTAGATACTTTTGGTATTGATGGGATCCAAGGAAGACAAATTGTAGAGTACTCTGAACAAAGGCAACCCAAAGTGGGAATGCTGCCAAACTGTTATTTGTGGGGTGGTTTCTAAAGAGACCATTGTGGTACGATCTCATGGATTTTTGGTGAGTTTGAGAAAGTAAATGCTCGATGGTGCTCTCAATTTTAGAGAGTCCGAAAGCATAAAGGGGACTCCAGTGGGGGCTCTTTTTCATTGGTAGTCTCCCGTGCCTTAAAAAGGATAAAAGTATACACAGGAGAGTTCTCCCATCCTTTAGGGGATGAGATACTTCTTTACCATTGGTAGTCCAGTCAGTTCAAAAAAGGTTAAACCTATACTGACTGGACAGTCATTCATATACTTTTATGAGCATGAACGAAACCAAGTTTGCTCAGCAATATTTTATTGATGAGAAGGCTGGAAAAGAGCTTAACGACAACCCATGGTGAGATTTTTCATAAAGTTCGTCCCCTCTACCTGAGAAAGCATAAAAGGATGCAGAGGGGAACGGTCTTGGCTTGAATGTGCCAAGGTGTACCTTTTCATTTGATGGTCTACATAGTTCACAAAAGGAGATAAATGAGATGATGTAGACGCACTTTCCTATACTTTAACGAGCGATAAAGGAAGCAGTTGCGCTCGACAATCTTTTCATTCTTTTAGGAGTCAAAAAAGAGCTTAAAAGAAACTCTGGTATGGTCAACCGATTGCGGTGGCATAGGTGGTGCCCCCTGTTAGGATAGTGGAAAGTGGTCCAAAGGTCATTTGTGCAGTATGGATGGAGAAAGTGGCTCTTAAACATACCAATACATGCACGGGATAGATTGCAACAGAGGCATACAAATTGGTGTGGAAGAGGCATGCAAACTGAGGTGCCTCTCAAACAGAGGTCAGGAGAGCTATGTGTGAGTTGTGGTGGATGGAATTGACTACATGTGATGTGAGTGCAAGTTCAGAGGTAGTTATATGCCAAATTCATGCAAAGGAAATGATCCGTCCTCCGGATGGTAGTCCAAAAACCTGCGTAAGGTGTGGTGGACAGATTAGATGGCTATATGCTTAAATAAAATGACATGCCTTTTGGGCGGTGTCTCGTGAACCCGCATGAGTGGCAGTAGGCAAGTGTGATGCAAGTACACGTCCGAAGACACTTACATCACAATGATGTGCCTCGTAAATCGAGGTAACTTTTGGGAAGTGGTCCTAAAAATTAATTGTTATACATGAGATGATGGTCTCATAAGAAGATAGAGGGCAGAATTCTGAAACCAGTGGTGTCAACAGTGTCTCAAACGGACTCCGTAGGGCCCTGTTATGTCGAAAGGGAGAAAATAGGTCAAATGGGTCCTATATCTATGTGGGGACCACTTTGTGAAGTGTCATTATCATTGTTCACTACAGAGTTGGAGAGGTGGGACCTAGATTTTTTTTTGCTGATTTCTCCTATTATGACTGACGGTTTCGAGTTTTGCAACTTACAGGTAATAGCTTTTACAAAATCAATCCTTTTCAGTGGTTTACATTTTGAATTTTCTCACCCGGGGGTCCTCTATGAGCCTGCTAGGGTCTCAATGAGCCAGGTCGCACCTTTCAAAGGACAAAGAGCAACTGGGTCGCACCTGTGGGGAATTTTTGAGCGACCTGGTCGCTCTTTTTGGCTAGATAGGTGTGACTTTTTTGCTAAGATCTGTGGCTGACAGCTGAACTTTTCTTGTGCAGGATGCCTGAGGCAAAGTGGCATGAGAGAGAATGTAAAGATCTCCGGGAGAAGGGATTCCATAATGGGAATGTGTGTGCTACACTAGCCTGTTGTGGGCTACTAAAGTTCATGCAGATACCCCTCATGAAGATCTTGCATCTGTTGCTACAGACTTTGGTGAGCTTTTGGGATATTGGGGAGGAGGATTTCCTGATCCAGGGACAACGTGTTGAGATCACACTGTTGGATGTATAATTTTTGACTGGAATCCCTATGTTGGGAGTTTTTGGTGACTTGGCACCTGTGCTGTCTCATGGGGAGACACATGAGGAGCTGTGTGAGAGGCACTGTTACGCTACTGCGTATGTGCATGGTTCACACATTCTAATGTGTGACATTGAGGATGTGTCGACATGGGCTATTGCTACTATGTTTTTGCACATATTAGGCTCTACTAAAAGTCACAAGATATATGGAGGGAAGCTATAGATAGTAGAGCATGCCATGGGGGACACTTACTATGCATGGGCCCAGATGTACCTTCAGGATGTTCGGCATCAGCTGAACAATGCGAGGGCATCTAGGGGAGACTTTTGTTTTGGGTCCTTCTTATGTGATTTCTTTTTTGAGAAAGTACCTACTCTGCATCTACATCAGGAAGTGTGGGATGGTGGTCCGCGGGAGCTGCGGATGTGCAGGTGGTGCCAGATGATGGTACGAGAGGGTGGTGGTAGAGTGGGTCGCTTCTTCACCGAGGAGTTTCTTGAGCAGTGGCGGCAACTCCCAATGATTATTGAGGAGTACCCTTATGTGGGTATGGATTATCGTGGGGATCCTGAGATGCCTCGAGCTCCTGGTTAGGCATGGGGACCAGATGGTATGTATGTGTGATGCCTTTATGTTCATATTTATACATAGTGTAGTTGATCTGGTTGATGATTATATGTATACACTGATGGTGTCTTTGTTTGTGTATGCAGATGTTGGTCCCTACCCGCAGCCCAGGTATCAGAGGCAGGTGGTCGCTATTGCAGAGGCGAATATTCTTGTGGGGATCCCTCGTAGGCGACGATAGGAGGTAGAGACTATTTTTCTGCACTTGGAGCAGTTAGCTGAGGGGATTTTTGATGACGGCTGGTAGCATTTGGACAATGAGCTGATCACCGCCATTCATAGTGTGCCTCCAGAGTGGACGTCTGTGATGAGGAGGATGGATGTAGCCTGTGATTACTTTCGTTGGGCGGCGTGAGGGGATCTTCCTGCAGGGGACAATGAGTCTTCTAAGGAATAAGATGCTGATGATATTGATTCAAATTATGAGGAGGAGTTTGAGTCAGACTAGTAGCTAGTGGGGCTGTCCCTAGTGCGTTGGTGCACTTAGAATTTTTGCATCACTATGTATATTCAGCTGAGAAAGCATATGTTTCTTCTCATTTTGTACTAAACATATTGTGGACATGTGACTTATCTATCTATATATATTTTTGACACATGTGGGTGCACTTTTTATGGTTTTAAATGTGAGTCTTTTTATGATGATATGAAATGAAATGCCTATGTGATGTATTTTTACACGTGTGTGTGTGTGTGTGTGTGTGTGTGTGTGTGTGTGTGTGTTTTATATATGATTATGCATGATGTTATGTTTGTATGTTTCCTATATGCAATTATAAATGTGCCAATTTAGAATTTCATTAGCCATTTGATCTACTACACTAGTGAGTTTTATGACAACATGTGTGAATGTGATGGATTCAAATGTTCTAACCATCTGTTTAGTGCGCAGGAATTTTCTAAAGAGGGAGGGATCACGTCCTGGTAGTAGTTGTTCAACTGGGAGACAAGCAGCTGGGAGTGTAGGAAGACATCGAGATGGCAAATTCCCAACTAGAGAGCGGAGGCCAAGAGGCCATTGATACCATCATATTCAGCCTAGTTTTTGGTTGCACTACCCATGCATATTCCATCGATATGGATCAACTCGTGCGACGGGGAGTAGATGACCCATGCGGCCGAGGTGAGGTTTGGAGACCATCTACTTGCTCCATCAGCAAATCCAATGTACCGATCCGAGGTAGTATCCATCTGGAGCAATGAGGGGAAACAATACATAAGACTCACTTAAAAAATGTGTAAAACAAAAATGGACAAGACTATATTACAATCTGAACTACCGTCACTTAAAGAGGTGACGTTAGAGGGAAAGTGGTTTGGACTTTCAGGGGATTAGGGGTCATTCGTTTGTGTGACATGATGAACCCTAGGAGATGACCCATTGGGACACAAAAAAAATACTTGAAAGGGTTCAAGCAGATTTTATACTTGCGACATCGTAGGAAGGCTTGCTGCAAGTGGACTATGTGTTGTTCTTGCTTCTGTGATCGCGTAATGAGGTTGTCAAGATAGACCAACACGATGTGGATGAGGTCATGGAAACAATGTGTCATGGCATGCTGTAAGGTGGCTCCAATGTTATTTAGACCAAAGGGCATTAATTGATAGGTGAATTTTCCCCATGGGGTTGTGAATGCAGTCTTGTAACGATCTTCTTTTCAGATCTGGATTTGGTTATATCCAGAAAAACCATCCATGAAGGAAAAGACCTCATGTCCGGTGCATGCATCGATAATTTGATCGATGAAGGGTGCTGGGAAGCTGTCTTTGGGACACGCCCCATTTAGATCATGGAATCCTGTGCAAACATGGATGGTACCCTATTTTTAATTCATGGGAACATGATTAGAAACCCACGTGGTGTACGCAATGGGGTAAATGATGCCGACTGTGCACATCTTCTCAATTTCGGCTTTAACCACGATAGCTTTGGAAGGATGGATGGGCCATTTCTTTTGGCGCACGGGGGCCGCATCGGGCCACGTGTCGATGTGGTGTTCCACAATGGATGGATCCAACCTAGGAATTTCAGTGTAAGACCATGCAAAGATGTCGCGAAATTCTTGGAAGAGAGCTTTGTAGGCAACGACTTCTTCCATGGAGCAGGATGTCCCTAGCATGATTTCTTCAACAACCTCAGGATTGGTTGAGATGTTGATTTTGATGGTTGGTGAGATGTTGGCCATGTTCCCTTATTCGAAGGCGTCTAGTGCCAGAATGGGATTTTTGAACCGGTCGAATTTCCCATGAATGAAATATTTGGTTTCCACGGAAAACTGGTCAGACTGCAACACAAGCTCTTCAGGGAGGAAGAACGAGGATTGGTGCATGTCATCCCATGGGTATTCCAGGGTGGTTAAGGCTTCAAGTATCTCCTCATCATTGTGGAAGCAATGAAGAGGCAGGTATGATGGACCATCGATGATGGTGGAGACAAGAGGGTCTGTGGAATTGTACATCATGTAAATGGACATGGTGTCTGAAGAAGGAGGTGGGGGGTGAACTTATTTGATCAGAGTGATCTCAGATTCAAGGGAATGTTGTTGAAGGTTGGCTAGAGGCATTCAGAACTTGAAAAAGTCTTAGAAGTGGTGAGAATAGTGTCCATACAATTCACAGAGGGTGCAAGCATGGTTTGTTCTCAATGACTTGTTTCTCACTATTGGCCCGCTTGGGAGTTCAACCACGAGGAGGTTTTGCATTGTATCCATGGCATCCAAATGCGCGTGGATTATGGGAATCTCAGGGAAGTTTTGAGTTGGATGGCCCTATTCTTCACAGATAGCACAAGGTGGGATATGTCAAGGTTCAGCGGCATCTTTCACATTTTCCCCCTTGGCCCTTTTTGGGTGGACCAGTGCGGGTGCGGTGGTTGGTTTTTGTGGGTTGGGTGGAGGATGAGATTCGACCGCAATGGGTTGCATGAGGGTTAAGAATAATTGGGGCATTGGTGGTTGGGCATGTGGATTAAGGTACCATTACTGGGTTGCTCATGACACCAGGTAGGGGAAAGAGGAAGGGAGTTGTGTGGACTGGGGAGGAGCCCAGATAACTCCCTGATGGTTGCATGTGGGGATGAGGTTGTGGTGGCAGCTGCGCATAATGCAGTGGCTGTGGATGATGTTGCGGCTATAGATGGTGCTATGGCTGGTGATGATGGTGTTGCAGTTGCGGATGTTGTTCTGGTTGCGGTTGGGTCTGCGGCTGCGATTGATGTTTGGGTGCAGCAGTGCTAGATGAGAGCATGCACAAATCCGCAATCTTGTTTGGTGTCAGCAGTGGTGACACTAAGGGGAAAGAAGCCGCATGGTGGTATTGAGAAACAACCCAGGGCCCACATTCAATAATGGGGAGGCTGGTATGTTGTCAGTGTTGACTGCAGGGATAACATTGGCGGGAGTGGTTAACCCTTGCGGATTAATGGTGTTGATCGTAGGGATAACATTGGATAGTGCAGTTAGCCCTTGCGGATCATGATAAGTCAGTTGGTCAACCGTCACGATTTTCCCTTTGTTGGGGGACATCATGAGATAGAAAACAGTTGATGCTACAACTCTCATGAAATACATATAACTTCTTTCGAGGAGAAGGTTATAGTCCAACTGAGCATTGACAACCTCTATGTCAATTAGTACTATTTTCTCGGCTAATGTGATGGGGACATGAGGGAGGATTCCTTGGGTTTTAGTGAGATGGCTGTCATAATCCCGGAGAGTAGTAGAGGATGGTTGCAGAATTGGGGATCCAAGCTTCTGCCAGACTAAGTTAGACATCATGCACGTGGATGCCCCCACATCCACTATGCTCCGGTGCACGACCAAATTTCGGATGGAAACTAGGATTTGGAAGGCAATGGTGTATGGCATCCATGGTTCTCCATTCTCCATGTTGAATGTGATCAACTTGGAGTCTGAAGGGGTCTACAGCACCAAGGGCAGCTAGTAAGTCTTTTTGCTATGTTGGACAAGTTTTGAGTACCTCAAGAGTGGACATGGCGGTAGGTGTTTGGGACAAATCATCCACGATGTTGTAGCTTACAGCAGCTCTAGCCATGACGTTGCTGGAAATATACCGTATGGGGGGGCATGGAGGGAAAGGGGGTAGATGAAGGGGTGCATTGGTTCTTTTGGATGTAGATGCTCTTGATGTGTCAGTGGGTTCGGTGTTGGTTCCGTACTGATTTCGTTTGGTCTGTAAATTGACCTCTTCAGTTGTCATAGCTAGCAAATGGTGAACACTTGTTTCTGCTATCGGAGGCACCCTCAAGGCATTGGGATTGGGCTAGGGAGTGGGTGCAGTTACTACCAGTCCTTGGACTGGCAATGGGTTTTGGAGGACCATGGGTGGGGGCCCTGGTGGTGCCGGGTTGGGTTGAGCTTGGGCTACTGTATTGGTAGCATGCTGAACCTCGTTGTGAATGGCTTGCTTGGTGTGACCCATGAAGGGGAATTCGTGTGTATAGTGCCCATAGACCTCACACAACTTGCATGGCTGGTTTGTGTGCAACAGAGCATTGTGTCTAGGTGTGTTTGGTTTTTGAGGATTTTGGGTTGGCTGGTTTTCCCCAGCATTATTGGGAGGGTTTGGTTGTTGACCGTCTCCCTACGGTTGATTGTTTCCTTGGTTCTGGGCTTGGTTATTTCTAGCCTACCCTTGTTGGTTATTGGGGGCTGGCTGGTTAGGACGATTTTGTTGTGCAAACACCTATCCTAAAGGTGCTGGTGGAGTAGGGGAGGGGGCTTGAACAACTTGCACTGGTGGTGCATAGTAAACTTGGGTGGGTGCAGGTGCCACGAATGTGGGCATTTGTCCTGCATATTGTTGTGCTGACCAAGATAGTGCCTGGGCCTGCTGCAGTGGCGCAGGTTGTGCATAAGAAGTTGTAGCTATAAACTAGGAAATCATTCTTGCATAGTTCGAAGTTTGGTTTTGGTAGGCAACACAGGGGGTGTTTCTTGGTTGCGGTGGTATTGCAGGTGGTGTCAGATGGTGCTATGGTTGGTGGGAGATAGAACCTATGATGCCATCTGCGGCATGGGATGTCCCCGGTGCATCCAGGTAGGAGGTGCCTACATGGGGAGTGTCTGGAATGACAGGGTAAAGGTACCAGACTATGCATAGATCAGATCAAATTGCTAGGATTTCAAGATGGCCTCCTCTTCGGATTGGGGACGTTCGGATGCATTGTCCTTTTCTATAGGTGGTAGCAAAGTTTTTAGGAACCAATCCAGGAAGATCCTGTCATCAAGTTGAATCTTGCACAATCTACGGCGTCGCCACCACTCACGGATGTGGTCGGTTATGTGGGTTGCAGTATTCTGGTGGCAAGATAGCAAGATCTCCACCCCTTTGTCATATCTAACGGGGAGTTGGAAATACTGCAGGAACATGAAATCCAAGGAGTTGAAATCTGGGTACTTGGATTGTGGTATCTCAATGTACCACTTAGGTGCAACACCTGTGAAGGCACGTTGGAATAGTCCGAGTCTAATAGAATCATCTACGATGTTGTTTAATGAGTACCATAGGTGAAACATCATGATGTGGTTTTGGGGGCACTCTCCTGCCTTCCCTTCAAACCTGGGAATATCTGAGGGGAGTTTGGTTGGCATGGGAGGCCAAAATTTTTGATGGTAGATAGGGTCATTTGTTAACCGAGCCAAGTTAGGCAGGTTGAGGCATGCCATGAAAGGAAGGTTTGAACCAAGGTTGTTGTGAGATGGGGCAGCAATGGTGGTGGGGTTTGCAGCGACATGATGCACCTGCATGACTGGGGGTACTTGTGGCATCATTGTGGATGGGCCACTGCCCCCAAGTGTGGTAAATGGAACTATGTGAGTGGAAGGGACATTTCCCCCATGTGTTACAGGTGGGACAACTTGAATGGTCAGTATGGGTGGTGGTAGCTGGCTTATGACAGTTTGCATGACTGTGTTGGGGCCACTAGCAGGGGTGTTGGTGGTGGTGTGGGGTGTGGACATGGGTCCACTGCTAATCACTAAGCCGAAAAATGGATTCGGGTTTGCACCATCCATGGGTCTAGATGGTGCAGTATGCAGTTCTGGCTCAGATTGGTATGATTCTGAGTCTGAATCAGTGGCTGTGTGGCCTTCTGATGGTGTAGAGGGTTATCGAGAATGGTCTCGAGGGTGTTGGTTCAAGGACCCAAACTATGGTGGATCGCGTCTCAGGTGTGAGAAAGAATGTGGGGGATCAATTGTGTTTGATTTGTATGTCAAGTGGTGAAATATGGTAATGAATTTTGGACCCCAATTTTAATGGCTTCCTATTGGCTTTCTAGTGGTCACTCAGCCACCAAGACTACCAGGAGACAGTGCTTGGATTTTTCCTCACGGGAGTGCTAGTTAATCGACGGGGGTCCTTGCCCATTTTGCTTGGAAAATCCTCTTAGCGGCTAGCTACTTTGGGGTTCCCATGGTACTCCTCATAATGAGTTTCTGGGCTGAGCCCAAGTACTTCCCATGGTTAAGGCAGTTAGGGACTTATGTCCTCAAAGACTTCAAGTGTTTGACTTAGTGTAAATTATAAATTTTAATGGCTAGCTCAGCGTCATGAGCTGAGTTTGGTTGTTTTATGTGGTATGGTTTGTGTGTATGTCTTTTGTCTTTCTGTTATACTTAGTGGCTGCTTAAATGGTTTATGAATATTCCACAAAGTTTAGAACATTGTTGATGAAAGCAGTAAATGATAAGTAGAAATTTAAACATGTACCATATCTGAATTTGAACTATGATAGCCTGACTAGGTGACTTCCTTACACCTGTGTTTCTCTTCAACCAGGAAAGGGCGTTGGGCTCTCAACATAATGGAACTAAGCCCATCCGTAAATCCTCAGGTCACCCTTCAGATGCAAGGTTGGTCAACAGGGAGGACGCGAACGTTGTGAGGCCCCATGGGCCTACCACCCCCTCTACCTTCCAAGTCACCCATTTTTAGTGGTTTGGAAAAATGACAGGTAAAGTTCCTATTACTATATGAGCTTCACCCTTCGTCGTATCCCAGAATACCACAAAGGGTGATGACTCGGTAGAGGAGGAAGGGCTAGGAAAGATTTAATTTTAAGAATTGAAACCTATAGTAATTTTAAGAATTGAAACCTATAGTAATTTTTTGATTCAAGCTTTAAACATATTCTTTAACCAATTAACCATTTAATTTGACAGTGATCTACACATGTTGTAATGAAATAAATAGATACTAAAAGGAAATAAACACAGATTTGATGGACAGAGGCGGTTGGGCCGCACTGAAAGTCCCAATAACTCTAGAAATCTGAATATGAGAGATAGATCGCTCTTTTTGGGGGAAATGTGGAGAGGGGTTTGCCAAATTTTCCCCAAATCAGGGGAGGGGGTCACTCAGAAACTACAGACAGAAGCGACTAGTTTCTTGGATGAAGTCACACCTTTCGGGCCTGAATGAGCGACCTGGTCACACCTTTCATCATGATAAGAGCAACCTAGTCCGAAAGATGGAATTTTTTTTTGCTTGAGTCAGGTCCGGCTAATAGTAACCTGTACTGTGGCCGAATGGGCTCGACTTGGCCTTAAGGAGGCTTGACTGTAACTAAAAATGTAGGAAATGATAGATATAAACCAGATTGAGTAGAAAAGTAAACTGGGGCAAATAAAACTAAAATGCAGAAATTAAACCTAGGGATCTTGTGGGATTGACCCGATGGAGTAGACAAATCTGTAGTAGGGATTTTTCCCTTGCTACAGGCAGGAACAACTCCCTTCCATCTATAGGGAATAAGGGTAGGGTTCCTGTGAGGATGGGATGAAAAGGAAAGAAAAATGAAATAAAATCCCTACACGCAAGGTTAGGGCTAAGCTCCAAAACCCTGTATCAAACCGTTAGAGAACAAAGAATTGGCTGCAAGAAAAACCTGCAACAACCTGCAATCAAAACATAAAGGATTAAACCTGCAAAACAAAGTGTTACAGCTGCAACTATTTCCCCAAATTTTCAATTTTTGGACCCCCTTGTTAATTTTTAGCATTGCCTAGAATCGTTTGGATCCATGAACTCTTTTTGTTAACTCTGTTCATGCTTTTTGGAAAATTGCTTATGTTTGAAATTGCTATGGGTTGCAGAATTTAGAGTTTGGTTTTGTGCCCTTGAGCTACGATTTCTTGCTTTGTTCTCAGAAGCTTTTTTCTCATGCTAGCCACTGTTTCGAAGGCCATTTAAACAACGTATCGGAGCTATGTTTCCTTAGGGAGCCTCCGTTGAGGAAACTGAACGATGATTATTCTGCAGGAGGATCTTCACTTCTCCGATGTCGCGTTCTATTGTTTGACTTGTTTATATTATTGAAGGTTGGTCGAAGTTGAGTCAGGGTATTTGGTTTTTGTGAAGCTGCTGTTTTGGAAGTGAAACAAGTTTTGGACCACTGCGAGACCTTAATTTGTTCTAAACACTTGGCGTTTTAGGTTGTTCTTGCGCTGTAGAAAAAGTTGTGTTTTGGATTGGAGGCTATAGTCTATTTATTTTCTACCCTTGCAGCTCCCAAGTGAACTAGGTATCCGCCATATAATTGCTCCACCCGCTGATGCTTTGTCGGGTCTTTCGTCACTTTGTCTGTAGCCTTTCCTCCTCCGCTCTTGCGGTTGTGTAATGCACTAATTTTTCAACGTTGATGTCTTTCCGTTTGCCGACTGGGAACTCTTCCGCCCAGAGTTTAGGTTCTAGATCTTCCGACTCCGATAAACTTAACGGTCTCACGGAGCCTGTTGCCTGTTTGAGACCCGCTGGTGCAGCTGTGAGTAAGACTACCCGACCGAGGTTTTAGTGTTTTAAGCCGCCGATAATTTTTTCTCTTCCCATCGTTTTGTGAGTTTTAAACCCTTGTGTGGGTAAGACAGTGATTCTAGTGCTTGTTAAGGTTTTCATGACAAGAGCGCAGTACAAGGCCTCTTTTGATGACTAGTCGTTTTGTTGATGTAGTTTTATTTTATTGCAAAAATACAGTCCTAATTAATGATAAATGTCGTTTAATTGCAGAAGGACTCAAGATATTTTTACAAATTACTACTGCAAGAAGGCATAGCTGGGAGACGAAGCAGCAGAAAATTGGTTGGACAGTGTTAGGCAGAGTTCGTACTGAAATCAATGGGATATCAAGGAGGACAAATGAAAGACAAGGTAGAATCGATGGTGACAAAATCCTAGGCTTGGAAAGATCCGTCAGTTACCGAGCGGATGTCTCTTTGTTAAATACTCATAAGTTGAAATCTGAAAACGTAATGCATGAAGTGAATCATGAGTACTCACGGAAAAGACAAAAAGATGATATTAGACAGTTTTGAGGAGCCCAAAGGTCACATGGTTGGGGCAGCCCAAGGGGTTGGCTGATTTTGTTTAAATATAGGAAAGTTAGAGTTTACAGGGGATTTTTCCCTGGAAAAACTTGTTAACTATTGTTTGTAAGAGGAACTACTTCGTTTTACAATAAGAAATTGCAAAATTTTCCTGTTGGAGAAGGTGCTATGTGGAATGTTCCAATGTGATAAAATGAACAATGTTGAAGGGGAACTATTTCATTTTTTATTGTGTTTCATTAACTGTGAGAACGTTCTAACTTTCTGAACCTATGTTCTTGCCTGAATGTTCTCTAGTATTTTCTGTGATATTTTCCACTATGATTAATGGAATTTTTAACTGTTGATGAGCTATCTTATTGTGTATACGTTTATTCATGTTTATATGTTTGGTTCTAGGAACAGTTATCTGTGATTTGCCGTGACATGTGAACAATATTACATTACTCATGAATTAATATCTAGCTCTCTAGAGATAGCCTAGTTAGTATTTATTTTCTAATTGTGTGTGATTTAGATGTGAGGGAGTTTAAGACGAGAGGTAAGAACCTGTGCATCACATTGTGAACACTCCTTGCATTCTCAATCAATCTGCATGTTAGGTAGGCACTTGCATATCATACTTAAAGTCAAAAATACAAAATATCTATGGTGGATCGGGCCACAGTCGGTAAAACCTTTTATTTTTGTTACTTGACCTACGGTATCCAGACTGCAAACCGGACGGATTCCCTACACCAAACAATCACGGGCTAGTTGGCAACGTTGACTGGGGAGAATCCCTTGCTGTTGTTTCCTGCGAATTTCCAGGCCTCAACACAAATATATGTTAGAAACAACTACAATATTGTTGTCTATCATGGGCAGACCCGGGTTTACTGTATTTAACCAACAACACCCCTAGCTCACTGGCCCTTTCGGCGACAGACCGTGAAGCGGCCTGAAGTCTCACCTGAAGTGATTCTGAAGGGTTGGCCAAGGACTCAAGCATCTTGGACCAGGTTCTGATGCATCCTACATGTGACTCACAACTCTGCTAGTCGCAAGGCCTCTTTCTTGGTGCGTTGCATGACCCTCTGCTCGTGTCGTGCGATCTCAACGTCTCGCAGCCCTTCTCACTGCAAGCTCTCTCTCCTCTCCGGCACGCAGTCCCAGCCTACGTCGCGCAACTTCCACCAATCCGCAGTGACCCCAGCCTTATCGCATCGCTGCGCACCAGGAGACACGTAACTTCCTCCCAACACTAAGTCCTTAACCTCCGGTATCGTGCACCGAAGCTCCTCTGCCAGTGCGGTATTGCCTCCCTACGATACCCCAACCCCGCGGCTCAGCGCACTTAGTGTTTTTCGTGTCGACTTGCAAGACTCAACATGACAGGATGTTTAACACCGCGACTGGTGATGGTTTCAAGCAAAGTATAACTGAACCCGCATACAACATATTACTGGTTTCAACTTATGTCTATCCTTTTATATTATTGCGAACTGAACAATGCATACATACATTAAACTGTAACAAGGCTCATAAAATAACTGACAGATGCATCAAATAAACACAACACAGAGAGCAATCGCATAACGCATGATTTTAACGTGGTTCACCTCTAGGATGGAAGTTACGTCCACAGAACTGTGTTTCTATTATAGCTCAGGGGAAGGTAAACATAGTTCTGTTGCACCGCATATGCAGCTTAAGATATTCTCTCTTAGATCTCTTTTCTACCTCTATATTACACCTCTTACAATATACTCTTCCCTCTCTGTTGATCCCTGTGGATCATTACATGAATTCTCTATGAGCCAGCTACTGGTTACAGTAAGATACTACAGCTAATAACAGAACCAGATCTTGGCTTCTACAACTGTCTAATACTCTACAAAACAACTACAACAGAAAAATCAACCATCCGACTCTCTAACCAACCAACCCTTTTACAATACAAAATATATCCCTTTATAGGCAGCCCAAAGGTCTCGCCATTACAACACTGTGGGCCTGTCCCAACAGTAACCCAAACCCTAACTAGTGACAGTTGGCGTATCTGTACTTTGAAGTAGCCGTTATCCATCACACCACAGCTCTCTCCGGTCTTCCATGCTTCCCGGCACTGATCATGGGTACTATGCACTGCTTCCCTTTACCACAACTTCCTGCAGTCTTCCATGCTTCCCAGTGCTGACCATGGGTACCGGCGCTGCTTCCCTTTTGTCCTTCGTCTTCAATGCCTCAGCCTTGTTGCTCCTTTTCCTTTATGAGGATAGTTGAGCCCTCTTGTCTTCCGCCACTGCCTTCAATGCAGTGGGTGATATCTCTCTTCTCGGCCGCTCAGGTACCGTCGTCTTCCTTGAATTCTCTATATTAAAAGTCATGGTTTCCAGTTCTCCTCTGCAGCTGGAACCCTGCTACGACGTCGTAGCTCTATCTTGTCTATCCGCCAAAACTGTCTATCCACTAACCTAGCAGCTTCTTCTGTAGTTGCGGGACCCTACTCCAACAAATATAACTAAAGCAAAAGACAAGTATACCTTCTTTGGTTGGAATGGGTCACCATGCCCTATCTTGGGAGAGCACCTCTCAATGGATGGGGAGCTATGGCTCAAAGGAGGGATTGAGGAGAGGGAGGGTGAATGACTTGAGATTCAAAGGGTCTCAAGGCACTCACACAGGCAACACAATGATAGGGAGAGGAGGAGTGAGTTGAAAGTGACCCCCACCCCTCTATTTATACTTTTTCTTGGGATTTTTAGGGTTTTAATACCCTGGTGGGGATTTATCCCCTTTTTGGGGATTTTAGTCCCTTTCACCCAATATTTAGCTCCTTTGGGGGTTTTAGACCCTATGGGAGCTAGTTTGGCTCTTTTTAGGGGTTTTAAAGCCCTTTTTCATATTTTTAAGCCTTTTTGAGGGTGTGGGGGTCAAATGAGGGTCGTGCATGGATGTCCTTGGGTGGTGTAGGTCATGTAGAGCTTAGTGAGGGATTTTTTGGGTTAACACGAGGTATTTTAGTTACCAGTATCTCAGGGATATTTTACCCAAGGTCCCTCTCAGTAGTGGGATTCTCTTAGCCTTTGGTTCCTCCATTTTGTATTGTTTGACTATGGATTTCACCACCCAATAGAGGATACAATTTCTAATGGGCTTCCATCTTGTAGATATGAGCTTGCTTGTACTTATACCACAGAGGTTAGTGCATCATTATAATTTTAAGTAGTGTTGCTTGTTGGCTTTATGGCCACTTTGTTGTCAACTCGCCTACTATGACACATTGTTGTAGTTTAGTTTTAGAACTTTCATTTTGGCATGTGTGGCACCATTTATCAACTCTCCTTATGCACACTTAGTTGTAGTTGGATTTTTGAGCTTGTGTTTGCCACCCTTGAGTCTTAATTCATCATATAACACACCATCATGCCACAATTTATCCACAATGCTACTCCCAGATACTTAGGTGGCATACCACTCAGTTCGGTTCCTTGAACTTCCATCATCAGATCCATATTCGGCATTGTTCACCACCTTCATATCCACACACTACATCTAAGTCAGATTCAGATTCCTATCAATAAGAACCTACCTTGTTCGATGCCCCATATATATCCCCATGGATGGTGCACCTCCCAACCCCTTCCATGGGGGATTGTTGGTAGTGGAATTATGAATGCTCCACTCGTCATACCAGATATCACTTTTTCTATCCCTACATATTGCTCTAGTCCTAGTGGGACCTTCTGTTAGTTTTTCAACATTAAGCTAGCATTATTATGATCTTTAATTGAGAGAATAACACGTACAACAATTAAACACAAGAGACAATTAACACAGTGTTTTTCCTCGGGGAAATCATAAAGGAGAAAACCCTACAACTTCCTCAAAGATAGAATTAGCACCAAAACAGTAAAATCCCCAAAATAGTAAGTGATCTCCCGACAATAGTAATATTCTTCTTATCTAGCCCCAGTGTCTTCTCCTTCCTAAACTATGCGCTACACTTGAGTGTGGATGAGTTGTGTGATAAATAGAGACTCCAGTTCTCTATTTATACTAATCCTGACATGACTAAAACCCTACTAGGGACGAACTCTACTAGGAGAGTCTAATAACCCTAGTGCCCTAGAACTGCGGGGACTTTAACCCTTAGACAATCGGAGGGTTACTCACTATGACTTGACATGACTTGTTTACATTATTGATCCTCCTGATCGAAACATCAAGGCATGACAATATGAATCAATTAAATTATAGATACATCCTAGAATAAACATCAAGTTACAATACATAATATACATAGATGAATACATTTCGAAGTTACAAATACATCAACACTCCCTCTTAACTAGGAAGGTATTCTTTCAACACAATTTTCAACACTGGTCTTCTTCTTTGTATCAGCTGGATCATCTCATCATCTGCATCTCAAGTCTTCTGAGTCTTCAAGTCATCTTTGTCTTCAATTCATATTCATCTTCAGATATGGATCATCTCTCGATCTGGATCATCATGGGACATCATCACTGGATCTGGATCATCACTGGATTTGGATCATCAGTGGTGATCATCACTGGATCTGGATCATCACTGGTCATCATCACTGGATATGGATCATCACTCGATTTGGATCATCACTGCTGGATCATCTTCACTGGATCTGGATCATCACGGGTGCTATCTCATGATTCTTCTCATCACAGGAAGTTCTATAGAGCCAGCCCTTTTTCATGTTGGTTGTAGGCCTAGCCTCCATGTAGGTCTTCTTCAACACTTATATCTGATCAACACATGATCAAAGAAAGGCATGCCCAACACCTTACATCTGACCTACTCATCAGAAAGGCACGCCCAACACTCACATCTGATCATGTAGGAACTAATCCTATAATCATATCAGAAAGGCCCAACACTTACATCTAATCAACACATGATCGAAGAAAGGCTTCAACATCTCTATCTGATAAACACATGATCAAAGATAGATACTGCACTTACATCTGATCAACACATGATGCAAATAAAGGCACTGCACTTACATCTAATCAATACATGATGCAAATAAAGGCACAATACTTATATATGATCAACACATGATCAAAGAAAGGCTCAACACTTATATCTGATCAACACATGATTGAAGAAAGGCTCTGCACTTACATCCACCCAGGTGGGAACACATCCTACTCATAATGATGGAAGGGATTTCACTCATATCTAATCATGAGGGAACACATCCCAACAATCATATTAGAATGGCCCCCAGTACTCCTCGACTGAGCTACTTGGTAACTGACGAGGTGCCTCCATTCTCCTCGAGAATGGAAGTTTCCCTTACATCCGACCTACTTGTTGGAATGGCCAACACTCACATCTGACATGGAAGGAACTTAATCCTTTATCCATGACAGAATGGTTCAACCCTTACATCTGATCAATTGGGAACACATCCCTCTATACATCAGAATGGCTACTCAGTCCTAGACTGAGTGTTCCTGGTAACTGACCAGGTGCCTCCATTCCTAGAATGGAAATTACCCTTACATCTATCCTACTTGATAGACTGGCCAGCACTCATATCTGACATGGAAGGAACCAATCCTCTCACCATGATAGAATTGCTCAACCCTTACATCTGACCATGGAAGGAACCAATCCTCTCACCATGTCAGAATGGCTATGGGTCTCATCATTTTCTCTTGGAGGAATCCTCGATCTAGAGAACACCAAGCTTCTCCCTGAAGTACTCAAACTTCATCCTAGCCAATGGCTTCGTCAATACATCAGCTATGTATTCCTCCATCACAACATACTGGAGCTTCAGTGCTCCCCTCTACACCATATCCCTGATATAGTGATACTTGATCTCGATATGCTTCGACTTGTCATGGAACAATAGATTCTTTGACAACTTCATGCAACTCTGGTTGTCACAATGTATACAATTAGCATCCCACTGGAGATCAAATATATCATACAATAGCTTCCACAGCCATACTGCCTCACAACTAGCTGAACAAGATGCAACATACTATGCTTCAGCTGTGCTCAGTGCCACACAGGATTGCTTCCTGCTAAACCAAGAGATCACTCCTGATCCCATATTGATGCAACACCCTGAAGTGCTCTTCCTATCAATGGAACTGCCTGTCCAATATGAATCAACATAACCCTCCAGGTTAATCTTTTGATTCACATCATACTTGAGCCCATAATCAACTGTACCCTTCAGGTACCTCAGAATATGCTTTGCAGCAATCAAGTGAACATTTCTCGAATCTGTCAAGAAATGGCTCAAGGTGTTCATAGCAAAGAAAATGTCTGGTCTCGTGTTCGTCAGATACATCAATGACCTAATCATCTGACGATACATTGCAGCATCAACCGACTCTGATGAAGCATCACTCAATAGCTTCAGGTTTGATGCCATAGGTGTGGCCATAGCCTTGCAGTCCATCATCCCAAACCTCTTCAGGATCTCTACTGCATACTTCCCTTGTCCAAGGAAGATTCCATCTGTACTCTGCCACACCTCCATACCTAGAAAGTAATGCATCATCCGCAAGTCCTTCATTTTGAACTCAGTAGCAAGCTTTCTCTTTGTATCAGCAATCAACCCATCCGTACCAGTCACAAATAGATCATCTACATATAGTAGAAGCATCAATTGGTTGCCATCTTCAACCTTGTGGTAAAGGTTTGAATCTACTTTACTCTTGGTAAAGCCCAAACTGGATAGAAAGCTATCAATTCTGCCATACTAGGTCCTGGGTGCCTGTTTCAAAACATACAAGGCTTTCTTCAATATGCATACAGGAGACTCTCTGTCATGTGTCTCAAAACTGAGTGGTTGTTCTACATACACTTCCTCTTCCACTACACCATTCAAGAAAGAAGTCTTGACATCCATCTGGTGTATCTTCCATTTCATCACTGCAGCCAGAGCAAGTACTGATCTGACGGAAGTTTATCTTGCTACAAGTGCAAAGGTTTATTCATAGTCTATTCCTTCTTTCTGAGAGAAACCCCGAGCTACAAATTCGCTTTATACTTTTCAATGCTACCGTCTGCAGCATGCTTGATCTTGTAGATCCATTTGGAAGTTACAACTGACTTCCCTTCTGGTCTTGGGACAACATCCCAAACATCATTCTTCATGATCAATTGATATTCTTCGATCATAACATCCTTCCATTCTTTCCGTTCTGCCACTTCTTCATAACTGGAAGGTTCTTTATCAATGAAATCACATAGTAAATCTACATACCCGGAGTAGGATCTGGTCCTCTTTCTTTCTTTGTGATTCTCTTCTGGAGCCCCATATCTTTCTGCACCTTGGATAATTTCACATACCCAAGCAGGTTTCCTCTTATGAGGATTCTTCTCCAGAGGTGGATCTACAGGTATTTGTGGTTCTTCAAAATCTCTATCTTCTTCTTGAGCTTCTTCGTTCATGGTTGTATCATGAATTCTGGGTACTTCTTCTTCTGCTTCTTCAGGTTCTTCAGCAGGTCTCTTTCTAGATTTGTTGTAAGCTGTGTCTTAATCAATGTCACATCGCTGCTGATGTCAATCTTCTTGTATCCTGGGAAATATATTCTGTAAGCCTTCGAGCTTTCAGAGTATCCCACAAATATACCCTTCTTTCCTGAAGGATCTAATTTAGTCCTCTACTCTTTTGGAATCTGTATGTACACAGGACAGCCGAATATTCTAAGATGGCTGACTTCTGGTTTCTTGCCGGAGAAGACTTCTTCAGGAGTCTTGTTCTCGAGTACTCTATGTGGAGTACGGTTTTGTACATACACCACTGTTCTGGAAGCTTCAGCCCAAAGATGCATAGGAAGATCTTGATCATGAAGCATTGCTCTTGTAGCTTCCATGATGGTTCTATTCTTCCGTTCCGCAATCCCATTCTGTTGTGGATTATAAGGAGTGGACAACTCCCTCTTAATCCCTGATTCTTTGAATAGCTCTTTGAATTCATTCGAAGTGAATTCTCCACCATTATCTGATCGAATGGTCTTGATCTTCTTTTCAGTATGGTTCTCGATCAAGGCTTTGAATTCCTTGAACTTACTAAATACTTCATATTTGTTCTTCATGAAGTAAACCCATGTCTTTCTAGAAAAATAATCAATAAAAGAAACATAGTATGCATACCTGCTTAGTGATTTTGATGACATAGGACCGCATACATCGGAGTGGATGATTTCTAGTATGCCTTTGGCTTTGCTTTCGCTACTGGGAAATGTCTTTTTTGTATTCTTCCCTTTCGCACATCCTTTGCAGACCCCATCATGTTTTGCTTGAAATTATGGAAGACCTTCAACAACTTTGCTTGCAATAGGTAGTGCTCTATAATGCACATGAGCAAGCCTTCTATGCCAAAGTTCACTTGGCTCTACTATGTCATGGATCAAGGCTTGTTCTAGATGGCCCTTCAATTTGTACAAACCTCCTTCTTGTTCTCCAATCACTACCACATCATCGATAGTCTTTCCTTTTAGCCACATGATGACTTGACCATCTATGAATGCAACTCTCATTCCTTTTGCATCCAATGCTGATATGGAGAGAAGGTTCTTCTTGAGTCTTGGCACAAAAAATACTTCTTTCATTGTTAGATACTTACCAGAGTCTAGTTTATATGAATATTCCCCACTACCTTTTATTGGATATTGGTAGTCATCTCCTAGCTTCACCTTGTGAGGTAATTCATGTTCTGACAGTCTCACAAAGGATTCCTTGAATCCCATCATATGTTTGGAAGCCCCATTGTATATAAGCCAATCATCACTTCCATGAGTAATGTTACCTGTGAGAGTGGAGATCAGAACATATTCATCCTCGCTTGAAGAATATTCACTTTCATATATGGATCTCTTCTTGGATGGTTCATCATCCTTTGCAGCATGAGCACGATGTCTTCTTTTGTTCCCTTTCTTCTTATGAGAGTGATCCTTGTTCTTAGGGAAGTATTTTGCAAAGTGTCCTCTTTCATCACATGTATAACATCTCAATTTTGATAGGTCTCTTCTACTATTATCTCTGTGATGAGGATCCTTACCTTTAGAGTAATGAGGTCTTCTTTTGCTTTTCTTGGAGTGGACTGTGAGAGCTTGGTCTTCACTTCCCATCTTCTCTTCTTGAGCTGCAATCCGTGCTTCTTCTTGAGAACATTATTCCCATAGTCTACTGAATTTGACTAACTTATTTCTAGCACAGATTCCTTGGATGAAAGAATCCCATGACCTAGGAAGGCCATTTAGTGTTGTCATCACAATATCTGCATTCTGCACTTCTTCATCTACAGCTTCTAATTGTTCCTTGATCTAAGAAACCCTTGTGAAGTAAGACTGGATGGTCTCTGCATTTTGAATCTTCACATTCTTCAATTGATTTCTCAGAGTCATCTTCTGGTTTATGTTCTTTCCTTCAAACAATTTGGTTAGGGCATCAAACATGGCTTTAGGTGTCTTGAGAGAGGACACCTGTGGGATAAGGTGATCCTTGATAGAATCAGCAATTATTCTCTTTTCCATAACCATCTTATTCTTATGTAAGGCCTTTTCCTCATCTCCCTCTAGAACTGGAACCTCCTCATGAATGTAGGAGTCTAATTCATTCTCTTCCAGGACCAGGGAGATCCTATACTTCCAGGCTCGGAAGTTATCATCTCCCTCAATCTTTTCATCAAGCTTGGTATGATGAGACATATTAAACTGAGAATCTCAAATGGAAATACAAGAGATCTTAGATCTTACCAGGTCAATATGTCAGATCTAAAACTTGAGCTGAAATTCTACAGAGCTGGTTCAGGAGAAAATTAGGGTTTTTATTTTTTGGAGATCTGTCCACCCAATTGCCTTGAAGTTTGTCCCTAACTTTGATTTTGGGGAGGAGATCAATCCAGGTATGGGATCACTGAAAAATTCCTCTTCTGTGAAAAGCCCTAATTTTTGGCAGTAATGTTGGGTCCAAAACTAAAAAACCTCAGAATTGGATTCTGCTTTGATAGAAAGATGCACCCTAAGGAGGAGAGTTATTCCACCTTACTTTTGCTGAAAATATGTGGAGGAAGATCCACAAACTAGGAATCCCTAGTTCCTGCAGCTGCACAATGTCTTCTTCTCTGGTTAGCTCTGATACCATGTTAGTTTTTCAACATTAAGCTAGCATTATTAGGATCTTTAACTTAGAGAATAACAAGTACAACAATTAAACACAAGAGACAATGAACACAATGTTTTTCCTCGAGGAAACCATAAAGGAGAAAACCCCGCAACTTCCTTAGAGATAGAATCAACACCAAAACAATAAAAGCCCCAAAACAGTAAGTGATCTCCCGATAGCAGTAATCTTCTTCTTATCTAGCCCCATTGTCTTCTCCTTCCTCAACTATGTGCTACACTTGAGTGTGGATGAGTTGTGTGATAAATAGAGACTCCAGTTCTCTATTTATACTAATCCCGACATGACTAAAACCCTACTAGGGCTGACCTCTACTAGGAGAGTCTAATAACCCTAGTGCAGTGGAACTGCGGGAACTTTAACCATTAGACAATCAGAGGGTTACTCACTATGACTTGACATGACTTGTTTACATTATTGATCCTCCCGATTGGAACATCTAGGAATGACAATATTACTCAATTACATTATAGATACATCCCGGAATAAACATCGGGTTACAATACATAAGATACATAGATGAATACATTACGAAGTTACAAATACATCAACACCTTCGTCACTGCACACATTGTTGTTGGTTTGCTATCCATTGGTGGTGGCCCCACTCGAGCCACCATGGTTCACACCATTCCTACATTCATGCATGGGGGAATTGGCTCTTCTACCACTATTTTAGCTTTTCACACCATTCGAGTGACTACTTCTACTTTCTGAAGTCAGCCCGACCAACCCCCATTTTCCTGCAGTACCTAAAACCCCACCAGTCTTAGCACCATTGTTGGCCCTCCCAAATCTAGTCCAAGTCCTATTCTACCATTCATGGCTAGTCTCAACCGACCTAATTTGGAAAGGTTAACAAATGACCCCATTTGTAACAACCCGTTGTGGTGTCCCATGCCCACCAAAATCCATTTGGACATCCATAATTTTTAGGGAAAGACAGGAGAAGACCCTCAAAACCATATCATGTCCTTTCACTTATGGTATTCCTCCAACAACATAATGGACAAATTTATCTGACTATGGATATTCCAACGCACACTCACTAGTGCTGCAGCCAAATGGTACATCGAGCTTCCCCATGCCACTTATCCTAATTTTTCCTCTTTAGCCTTGATGTTCCTCCATCACCTCCAACTACCCGTTCATTACGATGAGGGAATGGAAATCCTGTTATCCTATAGACAGAATACCGCTACCCACATCATGGATCACATCCATGAGTGGCGTCGTCGTCATAGTTTGTGTAAAATCTAGTTAGATGACAAGATATTCCTTGGTTGGTTTCTTAAAACTTACTCCTCCTATCGGCAAGGATGTTGCATTTTAGTTCCCACAAACCAAGGAAGAAGAAATCCTCAAAGCACAACAGTTCGAGCTTATATATTCCCAATCGGGTTACCTTTACACCATCATCCTTGATGCTCCTTCTGTTGGATCCTCACGACAATATACGTTGGGGGAATCTCATGCTACTAATGGAGTCACTGGCTTCATCACCCAACACCCCCACCTGTACATGACCTCTCCATTAATGTTTCCTCACTCTTGTAACACCCCTAGTGTTTCCCAACCCGGTTACGCCCCTGGATTTTCACCTGCAACGGTTCAGTCCGAAGCCACACTTTCATATTCATCTTCTAGACCTGTTCCTCATGTTCATGGACATAATTTCTTGGCACCTATGTGTAATGGCTATATGGTAGGATTTTCAGCCCCTCAAGTCGCTCCTACCTACTACCCACCACCAGTACAACCTACACCTGCTCTAGCCCTGATTCCTCTTGTTCCCCAAGGATAGGTCTACGCTCATCAAAAATTCCTCAATTAACCTACCCCCAATCACCAACAAGGGCAAGGAAGAAGATAGAGATGTAGGAACTAGGGAAACAACCAACCTCAAGGTGGTGGTCAACAACCCAACCCCCCTGATAACAATGGAGCCAATGCCCCAATACATAAAACCCAGTGTCCACCTAGACTTGGGAAGAACCCTTAGGTGTGGACTAATGATTTGTGATGTTTATGTCCATTATACACATTAGTTCCCCTAGATGCATCGATTCCTCCACCTATGACAAGTTGAAAATCAACATGAAACCAATGCTACCTACCCAACACATCCAAAGACAACACCATAAGGTCCTCCTCCTATGGTGTTGTAGAACCCGTTATCGAATCAAGGTATGGTTGTGTTGGCAGGAAACAACCCTCTCAAATTCTTTCTACTTTGATTGAATAAAATTGATCAGTTCTCTTTTATAATTTTCACAAAATTATTTAAGAGTGCCTTCAAAATATTTGATTTTGAAGGTACTCTCAATCACAAGGGATAATCTGATCAAAGTAAATTTAGGGAATACTTTTGCTTCAGGCTGGGTGTTTTACAATTTGATTATTTAGCAGATGTTAAAATATGATTAATTTTCATTACTATTTTATATGATTATATAACCGATGTGCTTATTATTATTATTATTTGTTGATTCACAATGCTTGAATTGAATTTTATAATTTCTGGTTTTGTTTGTTTTCGATTAAATTCCTTTTATTTTTCTTTTTTTTGAAATTTTTAAGATATGATTTTTTATGGCTAAGTTACATGTTTATATATATTTTCTTAGGGTTGATTAATTTATTTTATTATATATTTTAACCCTTGGTAAATATTCATGTTATAATGGTCATATATAAGCCATGTTTTAATTTTGTAAAAAAATAAACTTAGCATTGCAAATGTAATTTTAATCTTTGCTTTTGATTTCATATCAAATTATTAAATCCAAAATCTTATGTAATGATCATAATGAATAATTGAAATTAGTTAAATGATCCTCATTACAATGGTTTAATTGTTTGAATCAATATTTTATGTTATATAGATTCATCGTACTAAGTCTGACTTAATCATGAGTTAAATCATTATGAACTTAGCTTTGAAAGGATTGCTCTATGGTCTAATTTGCTTAAGGTTTGATGATTTCATCAATTCTATAAACCCTATGAACTCTAATGTTTCATAAACAAAAGGCTTCCTATCGCTCAAGCTAACAGTTCATCTAGTTCCACGTATTAATTTAATTATAATGAAATTTAGTGCTTGAGATGAATGGATTTGACATGATTTTGTACACCTGTCGATTTCCATGCTTTGAGTGGATAACCCTGTACTTTATCTCGTATCAATATGATTCCGAAATGACAGTCCATTTAATGATGTGTTATGATTTGTTTTCAAAATTATGATTTCACATATCAGATCATTATGTTTTGGAATTGGTTTTATTTTTGTAAAGTTATGATAGTCATGCAATTATTTAGGGTTTCGATTTTGAAGTGTGTGAGGGTTTTCAACATGCTTGATGAACTATGTATACCCATTCCTTCTGTATTCACAACACCCTTTAGCCCTTCATCCAAAGAAGAACCTGTAGTTGAGCTAATGGCACCTCTAAATCATTTCGAAGTTTTAGGACCAGAAATGATGGAAATGGATCCTAAAGCTATGGCCTTATTTGAAAAGAATGGTTGGAAACCATTCTTTTGGAGTTTCAATGGCCATAATGAAGAATTCACTTGACAATTCGCGCTATCCTTTGATGGGAATACCACTCAAATTGGTGACTTACGGTTAATTGTGGATGAAGAGTTTATTTCCAAGGTCACAAAGCTTCCTCGGCATGGAGAACGCTGGTTTAAAGGGGAAAAAATAGATAAGAAGAAGTTTAAACAATTTATTCTTCCATTATCCAAATATGATGCACATCTTAAACTCTGTTTTCCAGTCAAATATTTGAAGTCTCAGTGGTGTCTCCCTTTTCAGGTTATTTCCAGGTATATTTCTTGCGATGGCCATTACTCAAATGTTCATTTATACCATATCAGGATTTTAATGGCTTTAACTGGTTCAAAATTGAACTTACCCTATTTTCTACTTCATAGTCTACATATAATGGCCGTAACAGTCCAATGGACTACCATGAATTAAAGTCATAGTTTATTTCATTATGGCCTAATTAAAATTTTGGTTCAGTATCAGTTGGCCACGATGAGCAGAACATGGGATGAGTTTAAAGGGATAATGGTTTTGGGTTAACCGGATTTTGGCCTACTTGCTTACCCAGGACTCACATTAAGTGAAGGAGGCCTTTGGGAAAAGAAGTAAATGAAGAGTCTGACCCTGTAGCTAATAATGAAGGGCTTGATAAACTCTGTATGATAGCTGAAATTGAAGAGTTCAATGCTTCAAACCCTCCCGAGCAACCCAAGGGAAAAAATGAAGTGAAATACAAAGGTAAAAGCTTGTTCAAACCTCACTCTGTTAACTTATCTTTTGATTCACATCCTAATACAATGTTAGGGGAGGGTAATAATGAATTAAGGGAAAAAAAACTCAAAGATTACAATAAACCTCTTAAAATAGTTATGGGAAAATATGAAACAACAAGTCGACAATTTACTAGAAGTATGGTAAGTATTTCAATTCCAAAGACTATGGAACAAAATAGTGAACCTATCTTTGTTAATGATGATAGTGAGGAAGAGAATGAATATCCTCCTCATGAAAGTTCATTCAAAGAGTTTGAACATGAACAGAGTAGTAATCATGGTAATTCTATGGATAATTCACCCTTATCAGCGCAACCAGAACATGAAGTTCAGTTTAAGCCCACATTAAATGATGAGTGTTATTTAGAATAAACTTTAAAGGTGGCACAACAGTCAATCAAACTTTCCCAGCAACATAAGGATAAATGGTTAAAAGAAGAAGACGAAGCCTGTGTTATTTTGAAAACAGAGTTACAACAACAGAAGAATGAATTACTTATGTGGGTGGATAGATGGAAACATATGAAGGAAAAGAAGGACAGATATAAATTAGAGAAGAAGTTGTTAGCTGAGTCAAATGAAAATTTCCTGAAGAATGAAAAAATCTACGAAGAAAAAATTCTAAAACTTAGAGCTAAGCTATTGGAGGAAAGGAAAGCCATCAAGCTATGAATTGCAACTTAACAATTTATTCTGATTGTTTTTGTGATTTTGGTTGTGATAGGTAAATGAGCAATTTAATAAACATCCTATAGAATCGAAGATTTTGTAGGATTGTTTTATATTATTATTCTCTTGTTATAATCTTAATTATAATTTAATGAGAAACTTATATTTTACCTGTTTGCTATAGGTGTACCTATGACATAAATACATCGAATCTAATGGAGATGGTTTTGTTAATGGTATGCGTCTTTGAAGCTTCTTTTGCATTGATAGCTGGCATATATTCTGGATGGTTACACTCCATTTGCTGCATTGGAATATTATTTTTCCAGGTGCCTCTTTTGGTGTAAACTGAGTGTTGTCGACAGTTGAAAGAATCTGGGGATGTTTATGATTTATTTTAACGGCTGTTAAGAAACTGTTTTTACTATTTTTGTAAATAGATCCTAGAATAACTAAAAAAATAGTTAAACTTTTGAGGTATATAAGTCCCAAATAATTTTTGAGTAAGGGTCGATGGAATATTGAAGAAAAGACTTATTGAAAATATAATACAATTTCTGGTTTTAATTTCTCTGCTGGAGTTTTACCTTCGTGGATAATTGTGACTAGATTTCTCAAATTGGTATCATTTCTTGTTAATATTTCTGAAAAATTAATATATATATTTCGATATATTATTTCCTCATCTTACATTTAATGCAATTGTACTGTGATATAATTGTGTTTATTATCTGAAAATATACTCTGTTTGCACAATATTGATGTTTGATTGAAAGTATTACTAAGTCTAGTTTATTAATATTTTTATTGATAATTGAGATTTAGTAATAATACATTTCATATTTATTTTTGATGTCATATGTATTTTTACAATGTTTTCATAAATGAATATAATCTTGTTATTCAAATATTTAGTATTGAACATTAGGTATTAATTAATAGGACATCACAGGATAAATTAAAGTAGTTTTCTATTTTAATTTTCTCTTGTTGTGCATATTCAACAATGTGATTTTTAGGATAATAATTTTGGTATTTTCATTTGAATTGTTATTGTTTACCTCTTTGTTAATTTAAATCATTAATTGATAATTAATCTAGTTTTCCAAGTCGCTCTCAGCTGATATAGGGTAGTTAGTTAAATTTTAATTCATAGTTTTAATTTAGTTTAAATTTAATAATTTTTAATTAGGATTTAAAAATAGATTATTTTGTTTAGTTCCTTAACCAGAAAACTGAAAACAAAAACCAAAGAAATCATGAGACTTTCATTAGGAAAACAATTTTAGGGTTAGATAAACTTTAGATTAACATAAGATACATTTTGCTGAGTTTTTATATTTTCCTTAAGAGGATAAATTCAGTTGGTAGTAGGATACCATAAAATACGAGATTTAGTCATTCCAAACACACCGATGGCTATTTTAAGCGCTTTGTGTGGACTATTTCTCCTTAGTTGGCCTAGGTAAGAAAATCAGGCCAACAAATGGTGCTAGAAGGAGGGCCTGTTAATGATTAATGGTTGATAGAACTAATGATAAATATTCAACCAGACAACAACCTCCATTAAAACCTAAAATTAACAGATCACCATTCATAGAAACTGTTAGGAGAATTCTTGAGCGTGACCATAATACATCTCCATTTACTCTTAAACATAGTACTCAAACTTTATAAGAATCACGTCATATTCTTACGAGAGATTATGCTCATCAACTTGGTTTAACACCAATAGACTATGGTTTACCCAGAAAACAAAGACATAATCCTCAATTGAATATAATTACTCAAGATTCAGCAGAAGCTGATAGAAATCCAAGTTATCACGTCAGAAGTCTTCATAGAGAAACTGCTAGAACAAATACTGTTAGAAGCTTGACTTCTGTAGGATATTTTGATCAACCACCTTCTCCTCCGGAATCACCACCGGATAGTCCAAGGTCATCCAATCAAGGGAGTTATTCAAATTTTGAAGGAAGTCCTATGGCTGGAAACATACCTACCGGAGGAGGAGGAGAAGGTAATCCTCATAATCCACCTAACCCACAACTTCATTGGTTAAGAACAGTTGCTATAGCTGTGCCTGGTGTACAACATCCTTTGCCAAAACATTCAAACAAACTTCTTCTGAAGTTTAATCCAGATAACAAAGAACCTACAGAGGTGCATGTACATAAGTTCATTTTAGCTGTTCAAACCATGAACGTTCAGCATGAATACATAGTCTATCGTTTGTTCCCTTTAACTTTTGAAGGGAAAGCATCTACTTGGTACTCTTCATTAGTCCAAGGGTCAATCACAAATTGGGATGAATTCAACAAGGCTTTCCTAGATAAATTCGGGGAGGATAAAACACCTGCTCTTTTAGCTCTTGAATTATCTCGAATGAAAATGGAACCTAAAGAAAGAATTAAAGATTTTAATCAGAGATTTCTTAATTTAAAAAACAAAATTCCTGTTGCTTCTCAACCACTCGAGGACAAAATCATAGAAAATTATAGTTCAGCTCTACCAAAATATCCTAGGATGTTTGTTAAAAGAGCTGGTAAAACAACACTTGTTGAAACTTTTGAGGAAGCTATTAAAGTCGAGAAGGATTCCATGTCTTATGAACCAGATAGAAGTGGAAAAGTTGATACTTTTCCTTGTAAGAAAATTGAAATACCTAACTTGGAAAAGGATAAGGAATTTGATGTAGAACAATTACAGAATGTTATTCGAGCATTAACTAATGAAGTCCTAGGATTAAAGAAAACTAATTCTGAAACTTCCTCTTCTAGAGGGTATTTCATAAATCAGTTTAGACAGAATCCTAACACTAATAATAAAACAAGTTCACCCCCTGATATAGCAGTAAATGAAGAGATTGTCAATACGATTCGAGTAGACTTATCTTTATCCGAAACTTCCTCAAATCAAGAAACTATAGATAATGATGAGGAAGAAGAATCTGAAAATGAAGAAGAATTGGAAGAACCTCAACAATTAAATGGTCATTTTTGGGATAGTCTAGTGAAAGATTGTGAAAGTAGAAGTCCTCCTATTACGGAGAAAACTTCCTATGGCTTGGGGTACCACAACAGATAGAGTAACCGAAGAAATCAATCCTTTCCCATATGCAAGAGAAACCAAACATCTAACACTAAAGGATCCCAAAACATACCTTATTCCGGATGGTTGATGTAGATCCTCGTTGAGATTTTCAACTCTCGCTTGTACTAGCAATTTGCTCTCTCAACATTCAACAAACAAGACAAGCATGCTATATAATGGTGTTAGACCTACTCTAGCATATATAATCAATAACATATAAGCATTTAAAATCATCCATGGATTCAATACTTATTTAAATACACATTATTGAACAGGAAAAGATATTTCTAATAATATAAATCAGAGATTACAATAGTGACAACCTCTGTTAGCACGTTTGCGAATTGAAGAAACCGAGTCCTCCACCTGGGCCTCCACCAATTCAATCCTCCATCTATCTATAGCAAGCTCACAAGCAAAGGAAAGCTTGGGAAGAACACAAAGTGCTCCAAGGGACAAAGGGATGCAGCCTCAAGTATAAGCTCCGACAACAATGGACTATAGTTTTCTTGCTCTTCAATTCCTCCCCTTTCAATGTATCCAAAGGGTTCCTTATATGGTGCTTCAATGGGGTAATGGAAGGTCAAATACAAGTGATCTCAAGGCATATGGAAGGCCAAGAGACAAGTGTCTTGAAGTACACCAAGGAGAACTCCAAAACTATTTGGCCTTTTGCACACATCCCGATTTACGCGGGTTTGAGGGTCATATCTGCGTATATACATGAGAATAGGTTTAAAAGTCATGTATAGAAAATAATGCATGTTTTTAGGGATGATATTGGAAACATAAAAGGTAAAAAAATGTTCCATGGGGTCCAAAGAGTCTGCAGAGGGACATGGAAGGCCATAAAGGTGTGATCCACCATGTGTGGTAAAATAAGCTGTAACAGATGCCCCCTAATGTGTGAGGTCAGAGTGGTGATACGATGGCCAAAATACATTATAAGCCCATCCCAAAAGTGCAGTGATGAAGAACCAGGTTGAAGAACCATCCACCCAATAGTATAATACAATAATCAAACTCTACACATAACTGCAAGTAGATATAGCAGTCCTGGATACATAAGAGTACAATGGCCATGAATATGCATGATACAAAATATGACATGTGTGGTCATCGCCATGTACAATATAGATAGATCAGAATCTCCATGATGAAGATATACAAAATATCATGATGTACATGAAATCTAAAGATATATAATGGATCAAGATCTCCATAATGGCTGAAGATATCTGACATACACTGGAATCAAGTCACGAGAGCTGAAATCTCATGAACACTGGCACGATCAAGGAGGTAGAATATATGGGATGCCACCAATATGGAAGGTCTTATACATAATACACTAAGAGTACATGTCCTACTATGTGAATAGAGGTGTCGAGGTCGAACATAGTAGTCCATCGTTTGATTACCGTTCATTGATGTATACTGTTAACATACGCGAGATCACCCACCAATAATGAAAATGGGAATCAAGGTACTAGAGTGCAAACTAAAAAGTATGAATAAATGTGTTGAGGTCAAACACTTGAAATAATCCATCGATCAGGGGACATTTATGTATTCCCAAAACTGTCGATGGCGAGAGAACCTTCCACTGATGACTGCAAGTCTCAAGGCACTCAAAAGTGACTCTAGATTCCTATCCTAGAATAAATGATCTGAATTCGATGGGATTAAATCCGTTGGAAGGAGGGCATTAATGCATCCCTCATCATCCAAAACGAGGTACTCAACAAAGATGTATACTGTGGAAGGACTTGATCATAATGTGCATGAACCAGTATTAGTACCAGGAATGGTCGACATGCAAAGTCAAGAGAACTGAGGAATGGGCAACTTAGGTTTCAACTTCCTTCAAACAAGAGCATAAAGGAAAATGGTGACTGAATGTAGGTAGCAGAGACTCAATATACAAAATTGGGACATCTCTGTGACACAGGAGGCATCAACAGAGGCTCCATAGGGATTGGAAGCTTAACCAATCGGTGGAGATAAAATCAGAGAAACGAGTACAACTCCCAAAGTCAAACTATTAACCCAACCAACGATTATGATATACAGTGCTCTGTTCAAAGGTGACACGACTTGACTACTGCCAAAGATAACATCTTTACTTATCCGAATTTTTAGTTTTTTAATTTTTTTTGGACTTTTTCAAATATTTTGAAAATCTTGAAAAAGAATAAAAGTACTTTATATTTATATACTAGGAGGAGACGAGTGTCAAGGGGAAAACAAACTAGTTCCAAGCAGCGGAACATACCTATTCTCAATGCAAGAAAACATGTGTAGGATAATGACACTCGGGGAAGGTCCCCTCTCGGTAAAAATTGGGGAATCAAGCTACAAAGGATATGTAAAATGGCTTTGCATGGATAGACATGAGACAAGCTCACGCTATATAGTTGATAATAAAAGTCAGGGAAGTTTACATAAGGCTTAATAAGGAAAGCAAAACTCATGATAATGCAATTACAATTTTACATAAGGGAGTCCCAGGGAAAAAGGCCAGCAAAAAGATCAAGAGGAGTATGAGGCTCTTACGCAAAGTCTTGGCGATACTATACAAAGGACTCTCACACCCTAAGGGAAAAATGTCGGCATGGGCACCAAATGCAAAATAGGAGCTAACTAGGCCACCCATGTATGGTCAAGCTCTACCATTCACATCATGTCACTTCTAAAAGCAACAAGGAGGTTCCATGACAAGATAGAATGGGTTTGTACCTAAGGTTATAATGAAATGGCCATAAGGTCATTCCAAGTGAAAATGGATGTGAAACCTAACCTATATGCCAGTATAGACATAATACCTAAAATCGACATGAATTGGTCAAAACCACGGTCGAAACGACGCTCAAAATGGACTCCGACATCATCAAATTATTCCAAAACGGTCCAAAACTATAGAAAGTGGGTAAAAAATTTCAAAAATTTCATTTTTTTTTATAAATAGTAAAAAATTCAAAAATTCCAAATCATTTGAAATTTTTACCCATTGGAGCTCAAAACTTCCAACGTGAATTCCGGGAGCTTCGTCCGGTGAAATTCGACATCGTTTCTTCCAGGTAACTCCTCATGTCCTCCTCTTTCTATTTCATTCAAATTTTTTCAATTTCCATGGTGAAATTTAATTTTTAGGCCAATCTAAAATGGTCGTTTCGGCCCACGTGGATATCGGGTTTTTTTTTTTTCTGTGTATAGGGCTGGCCATATGCGGAAAAACCTCCCAAAACCACGTACATACGTGACTGTTTTGCAAACAGTTGCATATGCGGCCGCGCACAAGGTTTTTTAAGGTATATAATGACCAAAAATTACTTTTTATGTGCAGGATGGTTCTATAATGGAGAGAGAGGGAACATGGGGATGTAGAAGAGGTTGTTGAAGGTGGCTTAATGGCTGAACAAGGTCTTCGTGCATGTGGTCTATATAAGTTTTGGTGTCTTGGAAGCCTAAGGGCCAAACCAAGACTCCTGCAGAAGCTAGTAGACCATTGGGATCCAGACTCAAAGTATTTTCATATCGACAGGATGTCTCTCACTATAGAGGTAGAGGACATATACTTTATTATTGGATTATCCCAATGGGGAGAGGTGGTGAACCTACGCTCTCGTGGGCCTGGAGGTAGTATTACCATTGATGAGTACATTGCAGTATACTATTTTTCAGACACGGAAAAGGTTGGGAGTAAAATCCTAACAAAATCCATCCAGGTATTGGGACTGAAGGGAATACTATTGGCACTTGATAGGATAGCCAGTCTAGAATCACTCCACCAGGCCTCGCGGCCATTGATTTTCTATGTGGTGGAGTGTATGAGATCCACAGTGTATGACTGGAGCACTGCACTGTCGAGTAACATGAAGCAGCAACTCAGTGACTGCAAGATGGGTAGGGTGAGAAATTTCAGTTTTGGTAGCATATTGAGCACATTCTTCTTTGAGCGTGTACCAGGGATAAGCCCTAGAGTGGACATCCCTCCACACAGAGTTCGAGATCCAGCCCAACGACGTTGGGAAAATGTTATGCGCAGATTGGGCGGAGGTAGGGTGGCTAACCCCTACCCAATGGACTTCTTTCCATGGTGATGGCAGTAGATTATTGCCATTGATGATTATCCCTATGCGAGAATAGATTTCTAGGGAGATTTGGACATGCCTCTACCACCAGGAGCGAAATATGGTGACATAGGTAATGAATCCCAAACCCTCTTTTTAAGTTTTATGAATTATAATTTTTTTTTTGTGTTTTTTGACATATGGACTCAAAATACATGTTTTGGTGCGACGACACATAGTGACAATCTATCATGCGTATGCAGATGTTGGACCACGGTGGCCTGACGGTTTCCCTCGTCATAGATGGAGGGGAAGAGGAGATGACATCATGGGTGTGGATGTGGAGTAGAGGCTCCAAAGCATCCACACAAACTTTGTACGCTTGACACACAGGGTACCCATGGTGCAAGTCGGGGACTTGCCTGAGGCCATGCAACGTCAGGTGGCTGGTGTACCATGAGCATGGGTTTGGTTATTCCGATGACTAGCTATATCCCTGGTGTGCTACCACGATCAGAACCCCCCTCCTACTCCATAGTATTAGATACCTGAGAGTATTTCATTTTTGTACTACCGTGTTTTATATTTTGGTGGCTCGGAAGCCCCATTTTTGTATTATGATACTTATGTATTATGATGCCACATTTTGGATGTTTAATGAAATTTTTTTATGATGATCGATTTTATTTATTTACATGTGTGTAAAAATGTATGTCTGTGATATGATTATGGTCTAGGAAACAAATGCAAATCTAACACATAGTTAGCATATGAGTCAGCAACTTGATTAAAAATTCTTGAAACATGTATATATGTTATGTTCTCAAATTGTCATTCTAGCAATCTTACATGTAAGAATCTTCGTAATAATGTCAGATCTTATACAATACAATCCATTAAGCTATGAAACCACTAACTATGAATCAAGATGAACCTCAAGAGAGAGAACACCATGTGAAATGACATCCCACAATAACTCGATAATGGCACTATACTCAGCAACATTGTTCGAAGAAGGCCGTAAACATACGCCTCCTGAAGACAATACATGACCTGTAGGAGTATAAATCACCCAAGCAGCAGAAGCCAAGTTTTGAGTGTGGTGGCTAGCGCCATCAGCGAATCCTATGTAAATGAAATAATCCATTGACATCTTCCATAAGAAATGGAATCTAATCAACAAACCTGATCACCATAAGAAAACCTAACTATGAAAAAAAAGGTACAATAATATACAATAATCAGCCCTGGCTAAAGATCATGCATAGTATTTTTTAAGAGAGAGCCCATTCCTAGGATGCGCCAAGGTTGTCCCTTCATAATCCACTAGCTCATAGGTGCCCTTCTCTAACACACGTTTAACTACATAAGGACCATGCCACATGGGATTAAACTTCCCTGCCCCCAAGGGTTCTTTAGCTTTATCCCACAAAAGGACCTAATCACCTTCACTAAACCTCCTCGGATGGACAAAATTATCATATTGGACCTTAACGCGATGCTTATTTACTTCTAAAGCCACTAAGGCATCCCGCTGATGCTCATCAAGCTACTCTAAGTGGACCAAATGTTCCTCCAATGAGGAGGTGTCTGGTAAAAGCTATATAGCTAGCTTCAACGAAGGGATTTCGCATTCAACCGGCAAGGCAGACTCCACCCCATGTACAAGCTAATATGGAGAGAAACCGGTGGCAGTATTAACTGCAGTCCTATAGGCCCACAAAGCAGGATATAACATGATATGCCAATTCGTCTTGCTTTGTGCGATGGTTCATTGGAGAATGGACTTAAGTGATTTATTCACTGCTTCAACCTGTCCATTTTCTTGAGGGTAATAAGAAGAGAAGTGTTCCTGCTTATACCCTAACTTTGAAGCCAACTCTTCCATCATTATATTCTGAAAGTGCCTACTATGGTCAGTGACAAGCTCTTTCAGAATGCCAAACTAAGTAATAATTTGGTTGAATACGAAATGCGCAGCTGTCTCACCGTTGGATTTAACCGTGGGCATAGTCTCATCCCATTTCGTGAAATAATAAACAACCACTATAATATGATGATGCTCCCCAGCCGAAGCTGGGTTGCAATCCATGAAGTCAAGTCCCCACTTGGTGAAGGGACCATCGGTGAAAATCAGATGTAATGGGGCAGGATGTGAGCGCATATTACGTGCAAACACCTAGCAAGGGTGACACTTCTTGACCGCATTGACACAATCTTTGAAGATTGACGGCCAAAAATATCCTGCTCTCAAGATTTTTTGGGCTGTAGAAATCCCGGATAAATGACCACCACATGCTTCTCTGTGGAAATCATTCAACACAACCTCAGCCTCATCATGGGTTAAACAATGACGTAAAATGGAATCTACCCCATGGCAGTACAAAGTGTTATCCATTATAAGTTAGTTCTTAGATACATGATGTAATCGTCATCGCTCATCCCGTGACAGGTGAGTAGGGACCTTCAATGTTTGCAAATATATAATGATATCCCCATACCATGGGTCCAAAGTTGAGAAAAGGAAAATATGCTCATCGACAAACGCATCCTCATAAACCTCCTCCTCCTCCACACTTGGAAAATCAGAAATGAGCTTCACAAAGATCAACGATTTCTTCGATTTCGCCGAAACGAATTCGAGATCGAACTCTTGCAAAATAACAATCCACTTATTATATTTTCCCTCAATCATCCTTCTAGTGAGAATGAACTAAAATGGATTGACATGAGCTACCACCAAGGTCTGGAAAAGGAGAATTTAATGTCTCAATCTCTAAACCGCATGAATGGTGGCCAAGGCAAGTTTCTCCACATGAGAATAACGGATTTCTGCATCAATAAGGTTCCGGCTCAAATAATATATGACACAATCGTGGAGCTCCTCATCCTCCTGAACCAAAACCATACCAACTGTTTCCATGGATGTGGCCACATAAATAAAAAAATCATGGCTATAGTCAGGTCGACTAAGCACTAAGGCTAATGCTAAGGCTCTCTTGAGAGCATCAAAGGACTCCTGGGCTCGCTCATCCCAGCAAAAAGTAGTGTCCTTCTTTAAAAGACACATAAATCCTTTAGTAAAATTGGTAAAGTTAACCATGAATCTCCATAAGAAATTTTCCATGCCTTGAAAACATTGAAGATGTCTAATATTACGTGGGGGAGACAATTGAAGTATTGCCTCAACCTTTAAGGGATCGACTCTTATACCATCCTTGAATACAATGAACCCTATCAACCAAAAAACGGTTACACAAAATATGCACTTATGAGGATTTAACCTAACCTGGTAATGGCAGCATATTTCGAATACTAATCTCAAATGGTATGGATGATGCACTCTCAAATGAGAATGAGCAGCAAGATCATCCAAATACACTTCGATAATTTTTTTTAGATCATGAAAAATTAAGGTCATAGCCCACTGAAAAGTGGCTCCGACATTTTTAAGACCGAAAGGAATCTTACAATATGAAAATGTACCCCAAGGAGAAATAAATGCAATTTTATGTTGATCCTCGGGTTTGATCTGAATCTGATTATATCCAGAAAAACTGTCCATAAAGGAGAATACCTAGCTTCCCACACACTCATCCAAAATCTGATCAATAAATGGTGTGGGAAAATTATCCTTAGGACAAGCATGATTTAAATCACGGAAATCAGTGCATATACGGGTCGCTCCCTGCTTCTTATAAACTAGAACAAGATTTTAAACCCACTCCGTCAAGGGAATAGGATAGATAAAACTGGATTTTAACAGCTTCTCTATCTCAGGCTTAATAGCAGGTGCTTTTCTAGGATTCACCGCACGCAAACGTTGTCAAACAGGTTTCGCATTCGGATAGGTCTTAATTTCATGTTCGACAATGCAAGGGTCGATACCTGACATTTCCTCGTATGACCAAGCAAAGATGTCACAAAACTCTTTAAATAGCTCAGTATAATCCTTGATATCATCAGGGGAACAATTTTCCCCAATGTAGACGTTCTCAACTTTTCCAGGATCACGAGAAATATTGATAGGAATGGTAGTTGATAGGTTCACCATGTTCCCATCAGCCATCTAACCAGGAGAGCTCAATGGAACCATGGGACTACCAATTTTGTTGCTAAGAATCTCCCTATAGTCCTCATGCTCCATACGGTTAATATTGGGAAGAAAATATGATCTATGATGCAACTATTCCTAAGGTGGCTCAACCCCCGACATGGCCTCAATAATGGCTTCATCTGATGGAAAAACACCATCAAGGAAATCATGTGAGTGAGAGGACTCAATTACCCATGCAGGTAGCACATATGGGTCCTCCTCCTCCATCCACAAAGAGGAAGGACTAGGCTCTACAACATAATCAAGATTCACTTGATATGTTATCATTGCTGCAGGCAATGGCACATCCATTTCGACAGGTCCATTCGAAGGACTCGGGGTGAAAGAAGAATCCAAGCATCTTCCATATGGGTAGTGCGAAAATACACTGACTTCAATGAAGATGAAGCCCCACTAAAACTAGATCCGAACATAAGAATGGGAGTAGGACAACTAAAGGTCCCCATAAGGGATGGATACATACCTACACCCGCACTCCCAGTTGTCAGCTGAGAGTGATCGATAATTGGGATAGAAGCTCCCGATGATGCACTGACACTAAAATTATGGAACAATGTCTGATAAATCATAACAATCTTCCCATTAAATGAAAAGCATACTACTCGAAATAGAGAAGAGGCTACGACTTGCATACTATACATCCAATTTCGGCCCAGTAAAAGATTATAGTCAATGGGAACATCAACCACCTTGACCTTGATCGCGATGGTCTTCCCTCCCAATTGGACCTTAAGAGAAGGAAGAATCCCATGTGGTCGAAACAATCTACCATCAAAGGAAGTCAACATGGTAGTGGATTGAGACAACCCGGGGGAATCCAAACCCTTCCAGCATGACAAAGACATCACGGAAGCAGCAGCGCCTTCGTCAATCATAGTGTGTTTGATAGTCATATTAAGACACTCTACATGAATAGTAAGAGATACGTAGTAAGGAAAGTGAGGCTGTAGTCCCATGGTTTCAAATTTGATGAAAAAATAAGGGTTATCATCATTAATCCCAAGAGTAGAAAGCAAGGCTTTCCTTTGTAGAGGACAACTCTGAAGTAATTCAAGTGCGGACATCACACAAGGAGTTTGGCCCAAATACTCGACAACGGAATAGTTTTGGGTGGCTCTGTAGTAGGGATTTATCCTTGCTACAGGGGTAGGAATGACTCCCTTCTATCTATAGGACAGAAGGGTAGGTTCCTTCATGTGGAAAATATAGAAATAAAATGGAATGGATAGACATAAAAGAAACATAAAGCAATATGGCCGCGAGCCCCTCTGCAAACACAGTTAGGGCTTCGCCTTGGCTACCTACAAACAACTATTAGAAACAAAATACCTGCAAAAACATCTTATAAAAAAACCTGCAAACAAAAATGGCTTAGAAAAAACTACAAAACACTAAAGCAAATGCAAGAAACAACATTGGTATACCTTCTCTTTGATGGAATTGGGCCACCATGCCCTGGCTTGAAGAAGCACCTCTCTTGGATGGGGGAGCTATGGTTCAATGGAGATGGAGGAGAGAGAGTGTGGGTGGCTTGAGAGATAAATGGTCTCAAGGAATCCACAGGCAGCATAACAGTATGCAAGGGAGAAGTGTTTGAGAGTGACCCCCCACCCTCCTTTTATAGCTTTTTTGGGGCTTTAGGGTTTTAAGCCCTTAGTCTGGGCTTTAGCCCCCTTTTTTGGGCTTTTAGCCCCTTCTTCCCTTGTAGTGAGAATTTCTCCTCACTACAGGGGTGAGAATGGCTCCCTTGTGCCTATAGGGCACAAGGGTAGGCTCCTACCCTTAGAAAACAGTAAAAATGGAATGGAAATATTGCAGAAACAGAGATGCAAATTGAAACTAAGCTAAGCTACACTAGAACAAGTAAATGGAAGCTATTGTAAACTACATATAAGAGCAAATAATAGAAAGAAATATGGAGATGCAAAACTTGTGAACCCCTCTGCACATAGTGGGTTAGGGTTCCACCTCCAAAACTTACAAAATAAACCTATACTACCATGAAAACAACCTGCAAACAATGTTAATGGAAAACCTGCAAATGAAAATATTGATTAGAGAACAAAATAAGAAAATAAACATGCATAAAAAGAAGTTATACCTCACTTAGGTGGAAATGGGCCACCATGCCCTAGCTCATGGGAGCACCTCTCTCTTGGTTGGGGAGCAATGGCTTGGAGAAATGGAGATGAAGGAGAGGGAGAGTGGGTGGTTTGAGAGCAATACGTCTCAAAGCATCCACGAGAAGCATAAGAGTATGCAAATGAGGAGTGTTTTGAGAGTGAACCCCCACCCTCCTTATATAGTTTTTCCAAGGGTTTTTAGTGTTTTAAGCCCTTGGCTAGGGCTTTAGCCCCTTTTTTGGGCCTTTAGTCCCTTCCACCCTAACTTTAGCCCCTTTCAGGGTTTTAGCTCCTTTTTGAGGGCTTTAGCTCTTGGGGGTCTATTTTGGGGTTTTTAGCCCTTTTCTTCATCCTTGGGCTCTTTTGGAGGTGTGGGGGTCAAATGGAAGGTCATGGAAGGTCTTATGGAGTGAAATGAGTGTTGTGAGGTGGTTTCCTTGGGTGGTGTAGGCCATTGAGAGTTGTGTGGGGGATTTTTGGGTTAACACATTGCCCCCTAATGTGTGAGGGAAGGAGCTCAATGTATGGCCGACAGACATCATAGGATTTGCTGTCGAGAGGTGGTGTTTTCGGGGCTGGGGCATGGTGGATTTTGGTTTTGTATTAATTTGGTTCCCATCAATGGGTGAGATACAATAAATATGTGACATGTATATGGATGAGGTGGGAATTCCCATGCTTGTGACAATGTCAAAAGAATCATTTGATCTATGCTCTAAAATACAAGAGCCGATCATATACAACTGATGTTACAATTCTAGTTACCTCTATGTGAGGCTGAATACAATCCTGATCTGGTACATTGGGCCCATGGAATTCTCATGGAATGCTATATCTTGATGACTAACGGTCTGTTGGATCTTGTACATAGCTGTGTGGACTCGTTGATTGAGATTTAGTGGTACAAGTATGCTGCATCAATCATAAAGGTATATCAAAGAACTGTTGGGGCTTCAGATCACTGTCTCCAACGCAACTCGAAAATCACAAGGGACATAACCTATTTAGGTCCCTTGAGTGGACTCACTAATGTGCTAGAGTCGGGTGACATCTGGGGTCTTCAACTAAGTACTATGTGGAACAAACCCTATATGAATCTCAACGGTGCGATGATGGAGTTAAAGTCGAGCACGTGAGAAACAACCCTCCCAAGAGGCACTAAGGACTCCTCTCAAGTGGTCCAAGGAACTCATCAATGATGTTAATGAAACCAAGGTACAGGGACCTCTGGGTCTATTCTCTGGAATATATGTGTTGGCGTCAATAGAGGGAGACCTGCCCCTAGTCAAGGCAATGATGTTTCCTTGACTAGGAGCGTGAGGGATAACCGAAACGGGTGAAGCAATCTACGGACTGACTCACTGAATTAGGGGGGAGGGGAGGGAAGGGAAGGAACTGAAAAGGGGTAGGGGGGGAGTAGGAGACTCAAAATTCCTTTGTTTAGAGTATGACGGTAGGGAAGACCAGGCAACAAATGAAACTAACTCATGGGAATGGAATCATAGTTGTAATATCGGGAATGTCGTTGCAGATGAGAAATACTTGGAGGCGGAGGATACTCTTGATACTGATGGGATCCAAGGGAGACGCATTGCAGAGTACTCTGAACAAAGGTGATGCAATGTGGGGATTCTTCCAAACTGTTTTCTGTGGGGTAGTGTCTAGGGACACTGTTGTGGTACGATCTCATGTATTTTTGGCAAGCCCGAGAAGGTAAATGCTCGATGGTGCTTTCAATTTTAGAGTGTCTGAAAGCACGAAGAAGACTCCAGTGGGGGCTCTTTTTCGTTCATAATATCCTGTGCCTAAAAAAGGATAAAAGAATACATAGGAGAGCTCGCCCATCCTGGAGGGGATGAGAGAATTCTTTACCATTGGTAGTCCAATCAGGCTGGAAAAGGTTAAACCTATACTGACTAGACGGTCATTCAAATACTTTTATGAGCATGAACGAAACCAAGTTTTCTCGGCAATCTTTTCTTGTTGAGACGGCTGGAAAAGAGCTTAACGACAACCAGTGGTGGGATTTTTCATGAAGTGTGGCCCCTCTTCCCGAGAAAGCACAAAAGTATGCAGGGGGGAATGGTCTAGGCCTGAGTGTGCCAAGGAGTTCCTTTTCATGAGGTGGTCTACATGGTCCACAAAAGGAGGTAAACGAGACAATGTAGATGCCCTTTCCTTTACTTTAGCGAGCGGGAAAGGAAGCAGCTGCGCTCGATGATCTTTTCATTGTTTTAAGGAGTTAGAAAAGAGCTTAAACAAAACTCCAATGTGGTCAATCGACTGCGGTGGCACGATTTGTGCCCCCATGTCGGGACGGTGGACAGAGGTCCATGGGTCATCCGTGCAATATGGACAAAGTAGAAGGCTCTCAAACGTACCAATACATACGTGGGATAGATCGTGGCAGAGGCCTGTGAGACGGTGTGACAAAGGCATGTAAACCGAGGTGGCTCTTGAATAGAGGTCAGGAGAGCGTGTGTGTGTGTTGTGGTGAACGAACTTGAATACATGCGGTGTGAGTACAAGTTTGGAGGCATTTATATGCCAAATATGTGCAAGAAAAGAAATCATTTTGTGGATAGTGGTCCAGAGGTCCGCGTAAGGTGCAGTGAAAAGAAAAGACAATCTATGTGTTAAAAATACAAAATAAAAGCTAAAATTACAGTTATTAACGGGTAGCGGCCCGAGGATACTTCTATGTCAAATACATGGAAGAAATACAAAGGGTTTTGTGGACGATGGTCCAGATGTCTGCTTAAGGTGCAGTGAAAAAGACAAATACAAAAAGTAAAATTATAGTACAATCCTTAACGGGCGATGGCCCAATCGCTCGCATGAGTTGCGACTGGGTAGTGTGATATGAGTACCGGTCCGTAGACACTCGCATCATTATGTCATGGCTCGTGAATCGAGGTGACTTGTGGGAAATGGCCCCAAAATTGACTAATTAAACATGAGATGATGGTTTCATTAAGATATTTGATCCCGAAGGTGTGAGAGGTGTCTCGAACAGGTTTTGAGTGACTTTTGACTAGCAGCTGATGGTGCTACCTTTGATTTTCGCTGAAAAACGTTGAAAAACAAGAAAAATAAAATAAAGTGACTCATTAGTGATGTTTAAGTGTAAAATTTCTTGAAGTAGAGCCCATTGCGGGGGTTCTCCAAGAGTTGTCCATCAGAGTCAACAAAGAGGTATGCCCCCTTGCCAAGACAAAGGTCATTGGCAAGGCGGGGTGATGAAATTTGGTCTTTTATGGGAAGAACCGATTCCACACTATGGTTTAAATGGAATGGGGTAAAACCAGAGGTGGTCTTACAGATCTCTCCGTCATCGCATAAGTGGTGCTGGGGTAGATCAGGTGGAACTTCCATGGCCGATGAGATAGAAGGGAGACTAGTGCTAGAGATCATGTAAATGGTATTGGTTGTTGTTTTTGTGGCCTTGCCCCCAGTCTCTGTTAGAGGAAGAGGGGTAGGCCTGGGGACAAGAGGAGTCTTTGATGGACTTGGAGGTAGGTGCAACATCATCTCAATTGGTTGGACATGAGTCAACACATATTGGGGCCTCAAAGGTATGGTAGGTGGCTTAAGGTACCACATAGGATCTCCCAGTGTGAAATCATGTAGATTGCGGGTTGCCAAGACAGACTTACTCATGATCCCGGATGGTGGGAAAAGGAAAGGGAAAAGGAAAAGGAAAAGGATCAGGTTGAGTAGGAATGAATCCCACTATTTCCCTGGTGATTGAGGTTGAGGTTGCAACTGAGGTTGCGGCAGTGGCTGGGGAAACAATGGAAGAGATAGGTCTGATGGACCGTCGGTGATGGTGGAGACAAGAGGGTCTGTAGAACTGTACATCATGTAAATGGACATGGTGTCTGAAGAAGGAGGTGGGGGATGAAATTCTTCAATCAAGGTGATTTCAGACTCAAGGGAATGTTAACGGAGGTCAGCAAGAGCCATTCGGAATCTGGCCAAGTCTTGGCAATGGTGGGAGTAATGTCCATACAAGCCGCAAAGGGTGTAAGCATGGTTTGTCCTCAATGCCTTGTTCCTGACTAGTGGGGCGATTGGGAGTTCAACCATGGGGATGTTTTCATTCATATCCATGGCATCTAGATGCACATGGATCACTGGAATTTCAAGGCAATCTTGAGTTGGATGGCCTTGTTGTTCACAGACGGCACAAGGTGGGACTTGTCGTGGTTCTACGGTGGCTTTAGTGTTCTTTCCCCTGGCCCTTTTGGGTTGGGGTGGTGTACGTGTGGGTGCGGCAGTTGGCCTATGTGGGCCGGGTGGGGGGTGAGACTCAACCGCAATAGGTTGCACCAGAGTTAACACAACCTGGGGAATTAGTGGTTGAGCGGGTGGATCTAGGTACCACACCGTGATCCCCAACGTAAAGTTGGGTAGGATTAAGGTGGCCATGACCGGCTTGCTCATGACACTAGGTGGGGGAAAGAGGAAGGGAATTATATGGACTGGAGATGATCCCACATAACTCTCGACTGGTTGCATGTGGGGGTGGGATTGTGGTTGTGGCTGTGTGTAATGCTGTTACTGCGGGTGATGTTGCGGCTGTTGTTGGCATTGCGGCTGCGGACAATGTTGTGGTTGTGGTTGGGGCTGCGGCTACAGTTGCTGCTTGGGTGCAGCGATGCTTGATGAGACCATGCACAAGTCCGTAGTTTTCTTTTGTGTCAGTGGTGATGACACCAATGGGAAAGGAGCCATCATGGTGGGATCAGTAAACAACCCAGGTCCCACATTCAACGGTGGGGAGGTTGGTGTGTTTTCAACCACAATGTTGGTTGCTGGGATGGTGTTAGCATGTACGGTCACCCCTTGCGGCTCAATGGTAGTGATGGTAGGGATAAAATTGGCAGGTGCTGTTAACCCTTGCGGATCATGGTAGGTGAGCTGGTCAACCATCACAATCTTCCCTTCATGGGGGAACATCATGAGGTGGAAGACAGTTGACACGATGGCTCACATGGCGTACATGTAACTCCTCCCGAGGAGGAGGTTGTAATCCAGTTGAGCACTGATGACTTCAATGTCGATCAAAACTGTCTTCCCGACTAACGTGATGGGGACATGGGGGAGGATTCCTTGGGATTTAGTGGGGTGTCCATCATAAGCCTGCAGATTCGTGGAAGACAGTTGCAGAATTGGTGATCCAATATTTTACCAAACCAAGGTAGACATGATGCATGTGGATGCCCCCTCATCTACTATGCATCGGTGCACAACCAAGTTTTGGATGGACACCGGGATTTGGAAGGCGATAGTGGAGGGCATGCGCGGCTCTCCATTCTCTGTGTCAAATGTGATTAACTTGGAGTCGGAGGGGTCTACTACCCTTAGAGCAGTTAGTAAGGCTTTCCACTGTGTTGGGCATATTTTAAGTACCTCAAGAGCGGACATGGCGGTTGGCGTTTGGGCCAAATCATCCACAACGCTATAACTGACTGCAGCTCTAACTGTGGCATTATTGGTGATTATACATATGGGGGGGCATGGGAATGGGGGTAACTAGAGAGGTAGGTTGGTTTTCTTAGATGTGGATGCTACTGATGAGTCGACAGGTTCGGTGGTGGTACCATACTGATTTCATCTAGTTTGTAACTTGACCTCTTCAGTGGTCATGGTCATCAGGTGGTGAACACCTGTTTTGGCCGTGGGAAGTGCCCCCGGAGCGTTGGGATTGGCCTAGGGAGGTGGAGCGGTTACCACCAATCCTTGGACTGGTAGTGGGTTTGAAGCACCATGGGAGGAGGTCCTTGTGGTGCTTGGTAGGGTTGGGCTTGGGTGGGGGCATTGGCGGCCTGTTGGGCCTTATTTTGAATGGCCTTCTTAACACGAGCCATGAGGGGAAACTCTAAAGTGTAATACCCATAGACATCACAGAGTGTACAAGGTTGGTTTGTGTGCAACGGAGCATTGCGTCTTGGTGCATTATGTCGTGGGGGGTTTTGGGCTAGCCGGTTGGCCGCGACATTATTGGGAGGGTTCGGTTGCTGAACACCTCCCTGCGGTTGTTTATTGCCTTGGTTGCGGGGCCGGTTATTTCTAGCTTGCCCTTGTTGATTATTGGGGGTAGGCTGGTTGGGACGGTTTTGTTGTGTGAACACTTGTCCCAACGGAGCGGGTGGAGTGGGTGGAGCGGGGGCGGGGGCTTGAACTTGTTGCACTGGTGGTGCATAGTATATTTGTGGGGTTGGTGGTGCCACAAATGTGGTCATTTGCCCCAAATATTGTTTTGCTGGCCAAGCCATCTCCCGAGCCTACTGCGGTGGCGTAGGTTGAGCATAAGAGGTTGTTGCTCCGGACTGAGACATCATTCTTGCATAGTCTGGAGCTTGGTTTTGGTAAGAAACATTGGTGGTGTTGCTTGGTTGCGGTGCCATGGTAGGTGGTGTCAGTCAAGGCTGTGGTTGTTGGGAGACTGATCCTATAATGCCATCTACTGCATGGGATGCCCCTAGTGCATCACGGTAGGAGGTACTTGGATGGGGAGTGTCTGGGATGACAGTATACAAGTATCTCGACTAGGTGTAGATGAGGTCAAATTGTTGGGCTTTCAGTATGGCCTCTTCTTCAGATTGGGGACGTTCAGATGCAATGCCCTTTACGATGGGTGGGAGAAAAGTCTTGAGGAATGAATCCAAGAAGATCCCATCATCAAGATGGATCTTACACAAGCTACGGTGCCGCCACCACTCATGGATATGAGTGGTGATGTGAGTGGCGGTGTTTTGGCAAGAGGATAGCAGGATCTCCACCCCCTCGTCATATCTAACGGGGAGTTGGAAATACTATAGGAACATGAAGGCTAGGGAGTTGAAATCAGGGTACTTGGCTTGTGGCATCTCAATGTACCATTTGGCCGCGGCACCTGTAAGGGTGCGTTGGAATAGCCTCAACCTGATGGAGTCTTCTACGATGCTATTGGATGAGCACCATAGATGGAATGTCATTATGTGATTTTGGGGACATTACTTGGCTTTGCCTTCAAACTTTGGGATGTCTGATGGCAGCTTAGTTGGCATGGGTGGCCAGAAAGATTGGTGATGAATGGGGTCATTTGTTAATCTATCCAAGTTAGGCAAGTTCAACTGAGCCATGAAGGGTAGATTTGACCCCAAGTTGATGTGGGATGGGGCTGCAATGGGGGTGGGGTTTGCAGGTGCATAATGCATCTGCATGACTGGGGGTGCTTGTGGTGGCACTATAGTGGATGGGCCAATGCCCCCAAGTGTTGTGGGTGGGATGGTTTGGGTAGCGGGGGCATTTCCCCCATGTATGGCGGTAGGGGCAATGTGGGTGGTTGGTTCAATGCCCCCCTGTGTGGCAGGGGGGAAAATGTGTGTTGAGGGACCACTGCCCTCATGTGTTACCACCAGGCCAACTTGGATGGTCACTATTGGTGGTGGCAATTGGCTAATGATAGTCTGCATGACTGTGCTTGGACCACTTGCCACGTTGTGGGTGACGGGTTGTGATGTGGACATGGGTCCACTTTCTAAGGTTAGACCGAAAAATGGATCCGGGTTTGCATTAGCCATGGGACTAGATGGTGCGGTGTGGAGGTCTGGTTTAGACTGATATGGGTCTGAATCAGAATCAGAGGCTGTGTGGCCCTCTGATGGTGTGGGAGATCACTGAGAACGGTACGACGATGCCGACTGAGTGTTCCAAATGGTGGTGGTTCACCTCTTAGGCGTGAGGAAGATCGTGGAGGATCAATTGTGTTTGCTTTGGTGTATGAAATTTGTGGGTATGAAATTTGGACCCCAATTTAAATGGCTTCCTACTGGCTAAAGGTGGTCTCTCGGCCACCAAGACTACCAGAAGACAACACTTGGCTTGTTCCTCATGGGTGCTTCTACTTAATCAGAAGGGGTCATTGCCCGTTTCGCTTGGCAATTCCTCTCAGCAGCCAGCTACTTTGGGGTTCCTATGGTACTCCTCACAATGAGTTTCTGGGAAAAGCCCAAGTACTTCCCATAGTTAAAGCAGTCAGGAACTTATGTCCTCAAAGACTGCAAAGTTAATTAAACTTAGTGTAAATTTGGCAAATTTTAAGGCTCACTCAGCGTCATGAACTGAGTTGGATTAATTAGTTGGTATGGTGTGTTGGTTTGCTTATTTGTTCTGGTATTTGGTTTGCAATATGGTTTATGAATTCATGGTAGAGTTCACATCATGGTTTTGTATGCAAACATAAACATAAATTTGTAAGAAAAAATGGTGATTAACCCTGAATTGTTGGCCTAACTAAGTGTCTACCTCTCAGTGGTATTCTTCTTCAACCAAGAGAAGGTGCTGGGCTCTCAACACAATGGGACTAAGCCCATCCGTATATCCTTAGGTCACCTCCCAAGTGCTAGGTTGGTCAAGCAGGGAGGACGCTTAGCACCATGAGAAGCCCTCCTTCTCTACCCCCTGTATCTTCTAGGTCACCTGGTTTTAATGGTTTGGGAAAAATGCCATGGAGTGCCTAGATCTATATGAGCTATCCCTTTTTCATATCCTATAATACCCCGGAGGGTGATGATTGGGTAGAGGAGGAAGGAGGCAGCAAGATGGTTAATTTTATGTTACTTTTAGTTAGGCTAATTATTTTTATTGAACCTTAGTGATTGATTTAGCATATACACATTTGTTCATTGATTTATTTGTAGAAAATGAAAACTGGAATTAAAAGAGACCTGTGATGGTGGACAGAGGCGGCTGGGCTGCACTAACAGTCCTATAAAACTGAAAATTACTTCTAATTAAACTGAGAAACAACTTCTGTGTGACAGGCCGCACATTTCTGACTAAATTCCGCGAGGGGGCCGCGAGATTTTTCTAGAAATGAGAAAGGGGGTCGCAAAAAATGCCAAAACAGCCACAACTTGAGCTCCTGGGCTGAATTCATGCCTATCTAAGGATTAAGTGTGCCTTGGGCGCACCTATCTACCAATTAAGTGCGCCTTGCCTAACCTTTTCCCCTGATAAGAGAGACCTGCTTCGGAAAGGGGTGTTTTGGTGCTGCAGGGTTAGATTTGGATGACAGTAACTAGTACTAGTGCCATTCTGACTTGGATCAGCCTAGCAGAGGCTTCGGCACTGACAGAAAACAAGAAATAAAGCAGATTTAAGCAGATCTAGCAGAACATTTTTGAAAACTAGGGTAAAAACTGAAAAACTTGAAAAATTAAAATTTTTTGCCCAAGGATCTTGTGGGATCTACCCAGGGGAGTCACCAAAGCTGTAGTGAGAATTTCTCCTCACTACAGGGGTGAGAATGGCTCCCTTGTGCCTATAGGAAACAAGGGTAGGTTCCTACCCTTATAAAATAGTAAAAACGGAATGGAAATATTGCAAAAACAGAGCTGCGAATTGAAACTAAGCTCAGCTACACTAGAACAAAGTAAATGGAAGCTATTGTAAACTAAATCTAAGAGCAAATAATAGAAAGAAATATGGAGATGTAGCACTTGTGAACCCCTCTGCAAACAGTGGGTTAGGGTTCCGCCTCCAAAACCTGCAAAATAAACCTATACTACCATGAAAACAACTTGTAAACAATGTTAATGGAAAACCTGCAAATGAAAATATTGATTAGAGAACAAAATAAGCAAATAAACATGCATAAAAAGAAGTTATACCTCACTTAGGTGGAAATGGGCCACCATGCCCTAGCTCATGGGAGCACCTCTCTCTTGGTTGGGGAGCAATGGCTTGGAGAAATGGAGATGAAGGAGAGGGAGAGTGGGTGGTTTGAGAGCAAGAGGTCTCAAAGCATCCACGGGCAGCATAAGAATATGCAAATGATGAGTATTTTGAGAGTGACCCCCCACCCTCCTTATATAGTTTTTCCAAGGGGTTTTAGGGTTTTAAGCCCTTGGTTAGGGATTTAGCCCCTTTTTTGGGCCTTTAGCCCCTTTCACCCTAACTTTAGCCCCTTTTATGGTTTTAGCCCCTTTTTGAGAGCTTTAGCTCTTGGGGGTCTATTTTGGGCTCTTTTTTGGGGTTTTTAGCCCTTTTCTTTATCCTTGGGATCTTTTGGAGGTGTGGGGGTCAAATGGAAGGTCATGGAAGGTCTTATGGAGTGAAATGAGTGTTGTGAGGTGGCGTCCTTGGGTGGTGTAGGCCATTGAGAGCTGTGTGGGGGATTTTTGGGTTAACAGCCCTAACTTTAGCTCCTTTTAGGGATTTATGCTCCTTTAAGGGGTTTTAGCCCCTTTTTGAAGGCTTTAGCCCCTAGGAGAGTTATTTAGGCTCCTTTTTGGGGTTTTTAAGCCCTTTTCTTCATCCTTAAGCCTTCTTGAGGGTGTGGGGGTCTAATGGAGGGTCGTGAATGGATGGTGTAGGCCATGTAGAGCTGAGTGAGAGACTTTTTGGGTTAACAGATTGCGCCTTGATGTGTGAGGGTAGGAGCTCATCGTATGGCCGATGGACATCATAGGATTTACTACGTAGAGGTGGTTCTTTCGGGGCTGGGGCATGGTGTCTTTTGTTTTTTGTATTAATATGGTTCCCATCAATGGGTGAGATACAAATAATGTGTGACATGTATATGGACGAGGCGGGCATCCCCATTCTCGTGACAATGTCAAAAGAATAATTTGATCTATGATCTAAAATACAAGAGCCAATCATATATAACTGATGATACAATGATGGTTGCCTCAATGTGAGGCTGAATATAATGCTGATCTAGTACATTGGACCCATGGCATTCTTATGGAATGCCATATCTTCATGACTGACGGTGTGATAGATCTACAACAGTACATAGCTATATGGACTTGCTGATTGAGAGTCAGAGTCTCTGTGGTACAAGTATGCTGCATCAATCATAAATCTATATAGAAGCACTGCTGGGGCTTCTGAACACTGTCTCCAAGGCAACCCATAAATCACAAGGGACATGACCTCTTTAGGTCCCTCGAATAGACTCATCAATGTGCTAGAGTCAGGTGACATCTGGGGTCTTCGACCAAGTACTGTGCGGACCAAACCCTGTATGAATCTCGATGGCACGATGATGTAGTTGGAGTCGAGCACATGAGAAACAACCATCCCGAGAGGCACTAAGGACTCCTCTCAAGTGGTCCAAGGAACTTGATGTTAATGAAACCAAGGTATAGGGACCTCTGGGTCTATCCTATGGAATATGTGTGTTGTCATCGATAGAGGGAGACCTACCCCTAGTCAAGGCAATGATGTTTCCTTGACCAGAAGCGCGAGGGAAATAACCAAAAGGTGTGAGACAATATGCGGACTGACCCACTGAATGGGGGAGGGGAGGGGGAGGGAAATAAATGAATAGGGGCAGGGGGAGTGTGGTAGACTCAAACTTCCTTTGTTCAAAGTATGACGGCAGGGCAGACCAGGCAGCAAATGAAACTTGACTCATGGGAATGGGATCATAACTGTAATACTGGGGGTGTCACTGCAGATGGGAAATACTTGGAGGAGGTAGAAACTTTTGATATTGAAGGGATACAAAGAAGACACATTACATAGTACTCTAAACAAAGGCGACCCAATGTGGGAATGCTGCCAAACTATTTTCTGTGGGTTGGTGTCTAGGGACACCATTGTGGTATGATCTCGTGGATTTTTGGTGAGCCCGAGAAGGTAAATGCTTGATGGTTCTTTCAATTTTAGAGAGTCTGAAAGCACAAAGAAGACTCTAGTGGGGGATCTTTTTCATTGGTAGTCTCCTGTGCCTGAAAAAGGATAAAAGTATACATAGGAGAGCTCACCCATCCTGTAGGGGATGAGAGACTTCTTTACCATTGGTAGTCCAATCAGGCTGGAAAAGGTTAAACCTATACTTACTGGATGGTCATTTAGATACTTTTACGAGCATGAACGAAACCAAGTTTGCTCGGAAATATTTTCTTGATGAGAAGGATAGAAAAGAGCTTAATGACAACCCATGGTGAGCATTTTCGTAAAGTGCAGCCCCTCTGCTCGAGAAAGCATAAAAGTGTGCAGAGGGGAACGGTCTTGGCTTGAATATGCCAAGGTGGTCCTTTTCATTTAATGGTCTACATGGTCCACAAAAGGAGGTAAACAAGACGATGTAGACGCCCTTTCCTATACTTTAGTGAGCGGGAAAGGAAGCAGCTGCACTCGACTATCTTTTCATTGTTTTAAGGAGTCAAAAAAGAGCTTAAATGAAACTCCAGTATGGTCAATTGATTTTGGTGGCACAGGTGGTGCCCTATGTCAGGACGGTGGAAAGAGGTCCAAAGTTAATCTGTGTAGTATGGACAGAGCAGAAGGCTCTCAAACATACCAATACATGCATGGGATAGATCGCAGCAGAGGCTCGCGAATCGGTACGACAGAGGCACGTAAACCGAGGTGGCTCTCAGACAGAGGTCAGGAGAGTGTGTGTGTGTTGTGGTGGATGAAATTGACTACATGTGATGTGAGTGCAAATCTAGGGGCACTTCTATGCCAAATACATGCAAGAAAAATAAATCATTTTGTGGACAGTGGTCTAGAGGTCCGCGTAAGGTGCGGTGGATAGAAAAGACAACTATGTGTTAAAATACAAAACAAAACTAAAAACATGGTAACCCTTAATGGGCGGTGGCCCAAGAACCCGCATGAGTAGCGGTAGGCAAGAGTGATACAAGTACAGGTCCGCAGACACTTGCATTGCCATGCTGTGGCTCATAAATTGAGGTGACTTGTGGGAAATGGTCTTGAAATTAATTTATTAAACATGAGCTAATGGTCTCATAAAGAGATAGAGGGCAAAATTCTGAAACCAGTGGCGCAAACGGTGTCTCACATGGAGTCTGTATAATTCTATTATGTCGATCGAAAGAAATTAGGACAAATGGGGCCTATATACGGGTGAGGTCCACTTGATGAGGTGTCATTGTCACTGTTCATTGTAGAGTTGGAGAGGTGGGACCTAAATCTTCATTTGCTGATTTCTCTTGATCTGACCGACGGTTTCGAGTGCCGAGACTTGCAGGTAAGAGATCTCGCTGAATCTCATCTTTGTGGTGGTTTATTTTCTAGATTTGGTCACTTGGAGGCCCTCCATGAGTAGTTTGGAGTTTCATGGAGCCAAGTCGCACCTTTCGAAGGAAAAGGTGCAACCTGGTCGCATCTGTGGGGCATTTTTGAGCGACTTGGTCACTCATTTGGCCCAAACAAGTGTGACTTGGCCTCTATTGGGTGTTTTTTGATGATAGATGTGGTTGACATCTAGGTTTTTGCTTGTGCAGGATGGTTGAGATCAAGTGGAAAGAGAGAGACTGCAAAGACATCCGGGAGGCATCATTACGAGATGGGGATGTGAGAGATACACTGGCCCATTGCGGATTGCTAAAGTTCATGAGGATACCCCTCATGAAGAGATTGGGTTTGCTGCTGCAAACATTGGTGAGTTTTTGGGATGTTGACGAGGAGGTGTTCCTATTTCAGGGCCAACGTATTGATATTACGTAGGCTGATGTGTACTTCCTTACTGGGCTCCCTATGCTAAGAGTGGTTGGTGATTTGGCACCTGTGTTGTCTCGAGGGGAGACATTGGAGGAGCTGTGTGATAGGCATTGTTACACTATGGCATATGTGCGTGGCTCCTATATCCTGATGTGTGACATCGAGGATTTGTCGACATGGGTGGTGGTGACACTATTACTACATATCTTGGGTTCCACAAGGAGCCACAAGATCTCTGGAGGGCAGCTTCAGCTATTAGAGCATGCTATAGGGGGCACATATTATGGATGGGGCCAGATGTACCTTCAGGCTGTTTGACATCAACTGAAAAATTCGAAGTCATTTGGGGCAGGATTTTGTTTTGGCTCGTTCCTGTGTGCTTTCTTTTTTGAGAAAGTACCTACACTGCATCCACACCGGGCTGTGCAGGATAGTGGTCCACGGGAGCCACGGATGTACCGGTGGTGTCAAATGATGATTCGAGAGGGTGGCGGTAGAGTGGGATGCTTCTTTATTGAGGAGCTGTTAGAGCAGTGGCGATAGTTTTCGGTGGTGATTGAGGAGTACCCGTACATAGGTATGGACTATCAGGGGGACCTCGATATGCCCTGACCTCCCGGCCAGGCGTGGGGACCAGCTGGTATGTATGCATGATGTTTTTGTGTTCATCTTTATACACAGTGTAGTTTGAGCTGGTTGATAGTTGTATGTGTGGACTGATGGTGTCCTTATTTGTGTGTGTAGATATTGGTCCTCGCCCACCGTGTGGGCATCGGAGGAGGGTAGTTACCATAGCTCCTGCGACGGTTCCTGCTGGGAGCTCCCATCGACGATGGCGAGAGATGGATGGAGTGCTACCATATCTAGAGCGGCTTGCTACTGGGGTCTCAGATGATGGTTGGTAGCATCTGAGTAGTGAGATGATTGACACTATTCACAACCTTCCTCCAGAGTGGACTAGTGTGATGAGGAAGATGGCTATGGCTTGTGAGCACTTTCGCTGAGCGGCAAGAGGTGATCTTCCTACAGAGGATGAGTCCTCTGAGGAAGATGATGACACCGTGTCAGATGATGAGTCTAATTCAAATTAGTAGCCTAGTGGGGTTGTCCCTAGTGCATTGGTGCACTTAGGGGTTTTTGTGTCACTATGTATATCCTGCTAAGAAGCATATGTGGCTTCTCATTTTTGTATTGGACATGTTTTGGACATGCGACTTATCTATTTATCTATATATATTTTTGACGCACGTGGATGCGCTTTCATGGTTTTATTATGTGACTATTTTATGATGATGTGGAATGCAAATGCCTATGTGATGTATTATTACACTGTGTGTGTATTTCTTAATATGATTATGCATGATGTTGTGGTTGTATGTTTCCTATATGCGATTGTGAATGTGCCAATTTAGAATATCATTAGCCATTTGATTTGCGACACTATTGAGGTTTCTGGGAACATGTGTGAATGTGTTGGATTCAAATGCTCTAACCATCTGTTTAGTGCGCAGGAATTTTCTAAAGAGGTAGGGATCACGTAGGCGATAGTAGTTGTTCAACTGAGAAAAAAACAGTTGGGAGTCTAAGAAGACATCAAGATGGTGAATGCCTAACTGGAGAGAGACAGCCAAGAGGCCATTGATACCATCATATTCTGCCTTGTTGTTGGTCGCGGTTCCCACGTATATTCTGTCAATGTGGATAAACTTGTGCGATGGGGAGTAGATGACACATGTAGCCGAGGCAAGGTTCGGAGACCATCTGCTTGCTCCATCAGCAAATCCCATATATCGGTTTGAGGTGTAATCCATCTGGAGCAATGGGAGGAAACAATACATAAGACTCACTTTTGAAAAATGTGTAAAACAAAAAGGGAGAAAGACTATAATACAAGTTGTAACGTTGTCACTCAAAGGGGTTATGTTAGAGGGAAAGTCGTTTGGACTTTCCAGGGATCAGTGGTCATTCCTTTGTGTGACATGATGAACCCTTATAGACAGCCCATTGGGACACAAAAACACACTTGAAAGGGTTCAAGCAGATTTTGTACTTGCGACATCATAGGAAGACTTGTCAGAGGTTGTCTATGTGCTTTGTTTGCTTCTACGACCGTGCAATGAGGTTGTCAAGAGAAACCAACATAATGTGAACAAGGTCATGGATGCAGTGTGTCATGGCGCATTGGAAGGTGGCTCCAGCATTTTTCAGGCTAAAGGGCATGACTCAATAGGTGAATGTGCCCCACGGGGTTGTGAATGTTGTCTTATAACGGTCTTCTTTCTGGATTTGGATTTGGTTATATCTAGAAAAACCGTCCATGAAGGAAAATGCTTCATGTCCGGCGCATGCATCGATGATCTGATCGATGAAGGGTGTGGGGAAGTTGTCTTTGGGACATGCCCCATTGAGGTCGTGAAAGTCTATGCAAATGCCAATGGTACCCTGTCTTTTATTCATGAGAATAGGATTAGAAACCCAAGTGGTTTACGCAATGGGGTAGATGAAGCCGGTAGTGCGCAACTTCTTTATCTTGACTTTAATTGTGAGGACTTTGGAAGGGTGAATGGGTCATTGCTATTGGCATATGGGTGCCACATCGGACCATGTGTCGATGTGGTTCTCCACAATTGATGGATCCAACTCGGGCATTTCAGTGTATGACCAGGCGAAGATGTCACAAAATTCTTGGAATACAGCTTTGTAGGCAGCAACCTCTTCCGGGGAGCAAGATGCCCCCAGCATGATTTCTTCAACAATCTCAGAATTGGTTGAGATGTTGATTTTGATGGTGGGTGAAATGTTGGCCATGTTCCCTTCTTCGAAGGTGTCTGGTGCTGGGATGGGGTTCTTGAACCAGTCGACTTTCCCATGGATGAAATCTTTGGTCTCCATGGAAAACTGGTCAGACTACGACACAAGTTCTTCAGGGAGGAAGAATGAGCGATGGTGCATGTCGTCCCATGTGTATTCCGGGGCAGTTAGAGCTTCAAGTATCTCCTCATCGTTGCTAAAGAAATGAAGAGATAGGTCTAATGGACCGTCATTAGAGGTGGAGATAAGTGGTTCAGTTGAATTGGACATCATGTAAATGGACATGGTGTCTGAAGAAGGTAGTGGGGGGTGAACTTCTTCGATCAAGGTGATTTCAGACTCAAGGGAATGTTGACGAAGGTCAGCTAGAGCCATTCAAAATTTGGGCAAGTCTTGACAATGGTGAGAGTAATGTCCATAAAAACCGTAGAGGGCGCAAGCATGGTTTGTTCTCAATGCCTTGTTTCTGACTATCGACACGGTTGGGGGTTCAACCACGGGGATGTTTTCATTTGTATCCGTGGCATCTAAATGCACATGGATCATTGGGATTTCAGAGAAATTCTAAGTTGGATGGCCCTGTTGCTCACAGATGGCACAAGGCGGGACTTGTCGTGGTTCTGTGGTGGCATTGGAATTCTTTCCCCTGGCCCTTTTCGGGTGGGGCGGTGCGGTTGTGGGTGTGGTGGTTGGATTTTGCGGGCCGGGTGGGGGATCGGACTTGACTGCAATGGGTTGCACTGGGGTTAAGACCACCTAGGGACTTGGTGGTTGAGCTGGTGGATCAAGATACCACACCAGAATTCCCAATGTAAATTTGGGTAGGATTAAGGTGGCCAATACCATCTTGCTCATGACACCAGGCGGGGGGAAGAGGAAGGGAATCATATGGATTGGAGATGAGCCCAGATAACTCCCTGCTGGTTTTATGTGGGGGTGCGGTTGTGGTTGCGACTACGTGTAATGCTGCGGCTGTGGGTGATGTTGTAGCTACTGTTGGTGTTGCGGCTGTAGACGGTGTTGCGGTTGAGTTTGGGGCTACGGTTGCACTTGTTGCTTGGGTGCAGCGGTACTGGATGAGACCATGCACAAGTCTGCAGTCTCATTTTGTGTCGATGGTGGTGACACTAAGGGGAAATGAGTTGTCATGATGGTATCAACAAACAACCCAGGGCCCACATTCAACAATGGGAAGGCTGGTGTGTTGTCAACCATGGTTTTGATTACAGGGACAACATTGGCGTGGGTGGTTGTCCCTTGTGGCTCAATGGTGGTGATGGTAGGGATAACATTGGCGGGTGTTGTTAACCCTTGCAGATCATGATAAGTGAGTTGATCAAATGTCATGATTTTCCCTTTGTGGGGGAACATCATGAGATGGAAGACAATTGATGCGACCACTCTCATGGCATACATATAACTTCTCCCGAGGAGAAGGTTATAGTCCAGTTGAGCATTGACGACCTCTATGTCGATCAGGACTGTCTTCCCGGCCAATGTGATGGGGACATGGGAGAGGATTCCTTGGGATTTAGTGGGATGGCCATCATAAGTCCACAGAGTTGTGGAGGATGGTTGCAGAATTAGTGATCCCAGTTTCTACCAAACCAGGGTAGACATAACGCACGTAGATGCCCCTTCATCTACTATGCACAGGTGCACAACCAAGTTCCGGATAGATACCGGGATTTGGAAGGTGATGGTCAATGGCATGCATGGTTCTCCATTCTTCGTGTCTAACATGATCAACTTGGAGTTGAAGGGGTCTACGGCCCCAAGGGTGGCTAGTAATGTTTTTTGCTATGTTGGGCACGTTTTGAGTACCTCTAGAGCAAACATGGCCATTGGTGTTTAGGCCAAATCATCCACAATGCTATAGCTGACAACAGCTCTAGCTGTGGCGTTGTTGGCCACTCAGCATATGGGGGGGCAGGGGAAAGGGGGTGACTGAAGAGGTGCATTGACCGATTTGGACATAGATTCCACTGATGTGTCAGTGGGTTCAATGGTGGTACCGTACTATTTTCATCTAGTTTGTAAGTTTACGTCTTTAGTTGTCATGGCTAGCAGGTGGTGAACACCTGTTTCTGTCGTGGGAGGTGCCCCGAAGTGTTGGGATTGGCCTGGGGAGGGGGTACAGTTGCCACCAATCCTTGGACTGGTAGTGGGTTTTGAAGCACCATGGGGAGAGGTCCTTGTGGTGCTGGGTTGGGTTGGGCTTGGTTCATGGCATTGGTGTCCTGTTGGGCCCCATTTTGAATAGTCTTCTTGGCGCAACCCATAAGTGGACACTCAAATGTGTAGTGCCCATAGACCTCACAGAGTGTGCATGGTTGGTTTATGTGCAACGAGGCATTGTGTCTAGGAGCATTTGGTTGTGGGGGTTTTTGGGCAGGTCAGTTTGCTACAACATTGTTAGGAGGATTTGGTTGTTGATCACCTCCTTGCGGTTGGTTATTGGCTTGGTCCCAGGGCCGATTATTTCTATCTTGTCCTTGTTGATTGTTGGGGGCAGGCTGGTTGGGATGGTTTTGTTATGCAAATACTTGTCCCAACGGAGTGGATTGAGCAGGGGCGGGGGCTTGAACCGCTTGTACTAGTGGTGCATAATAAATTTGTGTGGGTTGTGGTGCCACAAATGTGAGAATTTTCCCCTTGTACTGCTGTGTTGGCCATGCCATGGCTTGAGCCTGCTACGGTGGTGCAGGTTGTGCGTAAGAAGTTGTTGCTCCAAACTGGGACATCATTCTAGCATAGTCTGGAGTTTGGTTTTGGTAAGAAACACTAGTAGTGTTGCTTGGTTTTGGTGTAATGGCAGGTGGTGTCGGATGGTGTTGTGGCTGTTGGGAGACCGAGCTTATGATGCCATCTACAGCATGAGATGCCCCTGGTGCATCTCAGTAGGAGGTGTTTGGATGGGGGGCATCTGGAATGATGGTGTACAGATATCCAAAATGGGCGTAGATAAGGTCAAACTGTTGGCATTTTAGTATGGCCTCCTCTTCGGATTGGGGACGTTCGGATGCGACGTCCTTTGCTATGGGTGGGAGCAAGGTCTTGAGGAACCAATCCAAGAAGATCCTATCGTCAAGTTGGATTTTACATAAGCTGCGACGTCGCTGCCACTCATGGATGTGGTCAGTTATATGTGTCGCAGTGCTTTGGTGACATGATAATATGATCTCCACCCCTTCATCATATCTAACGGGGAGTTGGAAATACTATAGGAACATGAAAGCTAGGGAGTTGAAATATGGATATTTGTCCTCGGTAGCTCAATGTACCATTTGGCCGCAACATCTATAAGGGTGCGTTGGAATAGCCTCAGCCTGGTGGAGTCGTCTACTATGCTATTGGAGGAGCACCATAGATGGAATGTCATAATATGGTTTTGGGGACATTCCCCTGCCTTTACTTTGAACTTAGGGATGTCTGATGGCAGCTTAGTTGGCATTGGAGGCCAAAAAGATTGATGGCGAATGGGTTCATTTGTCAATCGAGCCAAATCAGGTAAGTTAAGATGAGCCATGAAAGGCAGATTGGACCCCAGGTTGATGTGAGATGGGGAAGGGATGGTGGTGGGGTTTGCAGGTGCATAATGTACCTGCATAACTGGGGGTATTAGTTGTGCCATTGTAGATGGGCCAATGCCCCCACTTGTGGTGGGAGGGATAGTGTGGGTGGAGGGGACATTTCCCCCATGTATGATAGTAGGGGCAATGTAAGTAGATGGTCCATTATCCCCTTGTGTGGCGGGAGGGGCAGTGTGTGTGGAAGGGCCACTGCCGCTGGGTATTGCAAGTAGGCTAGCTTGGCTGGTCACTATAGGTGGTGGCAGCTGACTGATGACACTTTGCATGACTATACTTGGGCCACCTATAGGGTTTTTGGTGACATTTTGTGGCCCTGGCCATGGGTCCACTTGCTATGGTTATGCTGAAAAATGGATTTGGATTTGCATCGACCATGGGGCTTGATGGTGCAGTATGGAGGTTTGGTTCAGACTGGTATGGGTCTGAATCTGAATCAGAGGCTGTGTGGCCTTTTGATGGTGTGGGAGATTGCTGAGAATGGTTTCGACGGTGTCGGTTTAATGTCCCAAATGGTGGTGGTTCGCCTCTTAGGCGTGAGGAAGAGCGTGGGGGATCAATTGTGTTAGATGTTTATCAAACTGATGGGAATGATGTTTGGACCTCAGTTTCAATGGCTTCCTATTGGATGTAGGTGGTCACTCGGCCACCAAGACTACCAGAAGGTAGTTCTTGGATTTTCCCTCATAGGTGTTTCTACTCAATCAGTGGGGGTCGTTGCCCGTTTTGCTTGGAAATTCCTCTCAGCGGCCAGCTACTTTGGTGTTCCCGTCGTACTCCTCACAATGATTTTTTGGGTTGAGCCCAAGTACTTCCCATGGTTGAAGTAGTCAAGGACTTATGTCCTCAAAGACTACGGATTTGTTTGAACTTAGTGTAAATTGATAAATTTTAAGGCTCTCTCAGCGTCATGAACTGAATTGGGTTGATTACTTGGTATGGTGTATTTGTTATTTTGTCTTTATGGTATCAGGTGGATGCAAATGATTTATGAATTTATCATATTGTAGCAGAGTTCATATCATTGTTTGTGCAAGCAGTGAATAATTAAAAATTTGAAAACAGATACATTTTTAACCCTGAATGTGATAGCCTAACTAAGTGACTAACTTACACCTATATTCCTCTTAGACAAAGAGAAGGTGTTGGGATCTCAACACAATGGGACTAGGCCCATCCATAGATCCATAGTTCACCTCCCGGATGCAAGTTTGGTCAATAGGGAGGACGCTTAGTGAGTGAGAATCCCTTCTTCTCTACCCCCTCTACCTTCTAGGTCATCCATTTTTAATGGTTTAGAACAATATTCAGTGAAGGGACTAGGACTATATGAGCTTGCCCTTCGTCATATCCCATAATACCCCAGAGGGTGATGCCTGGGTAGAGGAGGAAGGGAAAGCAACACTGTTAATTTTATTGTCGATTTTAGTTAAGTTACATTCATTAAGCCATTAAAATTTGTTTGGAATTTACACATTGTTTGTACAGGAAATTGTAGTAAATTGTAACAGAAACTGAAATTGAACTACTATGCTGGACAGAGGCGGCTGAGCCACATTGAAAGTCCCTATTAAACTGAAATTTAACCTCTGATTAATAGTATGCACATTTTGGGTCAATTTCGGTGAGGGGGTCGTGAAAGTTTTCCAGAAACGGGCGAGGGGGTCGCACAGATTTCACAGACAGAAATGGTCTACTGTTCTAAGTGAAATCACACCTTTCAAGCAGAAAAGGGCAACCTGGTCACACCTGTGAGGCCTAAAAAAGTGACCTCATCCCCTGTTTAGGCCCATAAGTGCGACCTGCCCCGGATTTGGGGTTTTTCTGATCCTAAGTTAGATCTGGCCGACAGTAACCTGTACTGTGGCCAAACTGACTCAGATTTTCCTTGAATAGGTTTCAACAATAGTAAAAACTAGAAATAAACTAGATCTAAGCTATATTTGACAAGAAATTTCTAAAACTAGGGCATAAACTGAAAAATCTTGAAATTTGAAAAAACTGAACCAGGGATCCTGTGGGATCGACCTGGTATGGTCGCTAGTTCTGTAGTAGGGATTTATCCTTTCTACATGGGTAGGAATGGATCCCTTCTATCTATAGGATAGAAGGGTAGGTTCTTGCATGTGGAAAATACAAAAATAAAATGGAATGGACAGACATAAAAGAAACAAAGAGCAATATGGCCGTGAGCCCCTCTGCAAACACGGTTAGGGCTTCGCCTTGGCTACCTACAAACAACTATTAGAAACAAAATACCTGCAAAAACATGTTATAAACAAACCTACAAACAAAAATGGGTTAGAAAAAACTACAAAACAATAAAGCAAATGCAAGAAACAACATTGGTATACCTTCTCTTTGATGGAATTGGGCCACCATGCCCTGGCTTGAAGAAGCACCTCTCTTGGATGGGGGGGCTATGGCTCAATGGAGATGGAGGAGAGGGAGTGTGGGTGGCTTGAGAGATAAAGGGTCTTAGGGCATCCATGGGAAGAATAACAATATGCAAGGGAGAAGTGTTTGAGAGTGACCCCCCACCCTCCTTTTATAGCTTTTTTGGGGTTTTAGGGTTTTAAGCCCTTAGTTCGGGCTTTAGCCTCTTTTTTGGGATTTTATCCCCTTTCACCCTAAATTTAGCTCCTTTTAGGGTTTTAGGCTCCTCTGAGGGGTTTTATCCCCTTTTTGGAGGCTTTGGCCCCTATGAGAGTTATTTAGGCTCCTTTTTGGGGTTTTAAAGCCCTTTTCTCCATCCTTAAGCCTTTTTGAGCGTGTGGGTGTCTAATAGAGGGTCGTGAATGGGTGTCCTTGGGTGGTGTAGGCCATGTAGAGCCGAGTGAGGGATTTTTTGGGTTAACAGGTGCGAGCATCAGAATTGTGCCCTGAATGCTTTAGGACTCCCTTAGGAATGCAAGGTGCAATTTCAGGTTTATCCATAGGGTTTTCAATACACAAAGGGATCTCGGGTGGAGAGGGTTATTTTCCAAGTTCCGGTTGTGACGAACCATAATATTTTGCATGAGTCAAAAACTTAGTAGCACATACCATGTTGATGCAACCATGACCAGTACTAGCTTTCAATGGATTTTTATCTCTGCCCAATGCACAATGAGGATAATTGGTCGTCAAATTCATATTTTGATTATTGGGAAAATGATTGGTTAGCACAGCTAGGCCCTATGCTATGAATCTCGAGGCATCTTCCATATGAGGGCACAAGTGAGTGAGGCGGTCCTCCTTACAAAATTTTCAAGGAAACGTAACCTTATGTTTAGATTGCATGTCCCCCCCAGTATTGCGAGCGTTCTTGTCATTAAAATTGGCTTTTTCATTCTTGTCCCACCCTTACGATTATTTTTACCCTTTTTCTTATTCCTTCCGGGCTGCTGGTTGCCCTTCTGGTTTGAGGATTGCACATAATGTACACTCACCATTTGGGTGGGTTTAGATGAAGTCATGGCTTGTCCCGAAGCAGATGGATTAATAGGCAATTGACTCACTTGTTTCACAACCGAATCCAAAGGTTTGGCTCTTGTACAACCCACAATGCCATCGGCATGTGGTCCAGGCTTGATCTTGGGATTGAAACTAGAACACAGAGCGTTAGGTATGATCTCATACAGAAGTCCAGATTGAGCATAAATCAAATCCAACTCCTGTGCCCTAAAAATTGCTTGTTCCTCATTTTGGACTCCAGATGTAGAAACATCCTTCGCGCTGTAAGGTAACAACGATTCGAGGAACCACTCAAGGAGAAATTCCAGTGGTATGAAGGCTTTAATTAACCTCTTATTTCTACGCCACTCTTGGATATGGTCTGAGATATGTGTGGATTTGTCTTGTCGAAATGTCGACAAGAGTTGTGTACCAACGTCGTAATGCACGGGTAGTTGGAATTGATTGAGGAAAGTCATAGCAAGGTCATCAAACAAAATGAATGCCCCCCTTGGTAACTCTATATACTATTTCACTGCAGGCCCGATGAGGGTGTGTTGAAATAGCCTTAAATGGATTGAGTCATTATTTAAGGAATTGGAAGAGAACCAAAGGTGAAAATTAGTGACATGTTCACTAGGATCTTCTCCTGCTTTTCCCTCGAACTTGGGAATGTCCTGGGACAGCCGGCCAAGCCAGGTCATGAGATACCAGATCGTTCATGAGTATCGATAAGTCAGGTAAGTTTAATTTTGCAAGGAAAGGAAGCCTAGATTGAGCCAGTCTATGTCACGCTCCCTCATATGTTTTGTTCATATAAGGTTGACTACTGTAAATACCATGTCCTTGCCCATAATATCCTCCTCCCGTTTGACCTGTGTAGGGCTGCATGGAAGCATTATAATGTGGTGTACCTTTACTATGCGGTGCTACAAAGCCATAATTAGAGGAGTAAGCGGGTTATTGATAACCGTACCCATAGGGTTGATAGTTATGTCCATACTGCGGTCCATAAGATTGTCCATGAGAAGCTCCATAAGGTGTCCCATGGGATGTCCCATGAGAAGCTCCATAATTTCTTGAAATATTGTAACTTCAAAGAATATTCTATATGTATATTTTGTGGTCCCTGATGGTCCTACCGGGAGAACCACTTGTATTATATTGTACCCCGATGCTTCTAATCGGAAGAACTAATAAGAATCATGAGGTTGTCCCCTCTATTTGTAAAGGTGGGTCATTAGCACCCCACTGTGGTTACTTGAGCCTACATGTGTAACTCGAGCCTACATGATTAACTCGAGCCTACATGTCAGATGAGTTAATTCAAGTGAACAGATGAATATAAATAGAGGTGCGGTGCTCCTCATTTGAGACACACACACTCTCACTTGTGTAGCACATTAGTGGAGAAGAGAAGTAGCTGGAGAAGGAGGAGGATCAGGCTTTGATCTCCTTGTTGGTTTTATCTTTTATCTTTTGGTGCATCTATATTGAGGAAGCTTTTGTTGGGTTTTTCCCTTTAGGGTTTTCCCAGGATAAATATTTGTGTTCTCCTTTTGTATGGTTGTGCTTGTCTATCTTTCAGTGATCCTTTTTATATGCTTTTTTATGAAATCAAAATGAAATATTAATGATCTAGCTTAGCATATGAAAATTTAACATGGTATCAGAGCCAACCTGAAGAAGACATTGTGTAGCTAAATAATCTAGGGCTTCTTATTTTTTGGGTCTCTATCCATGATCGATCAGAAAAATAAGGCTAGACTAACTCTCCATTGAAGGGCGCATCTTTCTGTCGAAGCAGAATTTGATTCCGAGCATTTTCAGTTTTGGTGCAGAAAATTAGGGATTTCTACAAAAGAAGAATTTTTGAGTGAGACCAGCATAGGATTTTTCTTCTCATCAAAATTGAAGTTTAGAGACTTGGATCAAGAAATTTGGTTGGTTGAAACTTCAGGAAATTCAAACCCTAGTTTGACCCCGATCTGGAAAAACCCTAAATACTAAAAATACTAAGTTTTGGTACATTCGCTATATCCTGAGATTGGAAAAGGCTCAGGATTTGAAAATTGCAGAGGCCAAAGATAAAATCTTGATTTACATTTTTTCCAAAATTCAGCCTCATATTCGCTATATTTTGGGAGATATGATCCCTCCAAGTTAGGGTTCTAGCCTCTTCCAGAATTCATCCCTAAACAGGACACCTGGGGAGAATTGTTGTAGTGTGGGATGCAGAGGTCCAAATGGAATTCCTAAAGATGTTCCAGAAATAGAATTGAATTTCATTTCTATGGTCCTAATTTCCAAACCGGAAGATGAACCAGTGACATGTGAAATCTCGTACAACTTCATTATTCTGAACAGTACTGTAACAGGTCACCTTGGGAAAATGATCATAAATCCAAATTGGTGAAACCAATTCTGATTAAAACTATGGTTTTGGATCAGGGACATGCGATGTTACCTCAGTGCAAAATTTCAGACACATAGGAGCAATAATTTTAGAGATATCACAGAAACAGTAATAGGAATTTCTGCAGAAGAAATTGGAAAACTAGGGCTTCCTGTTCCGGGAGCTTCCCTCCACTGTTTTCAGAAAAGGAGTACATTGGATAGCTCCATTTGAAGAGGTCTATCTTTCTATCCAATCAAATCTGAAAGATTCAAAGTTTTTAAAATTAGGGTTTCTCTGACAAACCCTAGATCAGCCAGCTCCGGAAGCAGGACGGACACCTCAAATCGGTAAGATCTAATCTTTTGCTATTTGCATTTGAGGTTCTCATTTCAAATTAATCTATCACATCAGCTTGATGATAAGCTTGGTGAAGTTGAAAAATTCCAAGCATGGAAGTATTTGATCTCTCTGAAGAAAATGAATTGGACACCTACATGAGTAGAGAGGTTCCAGTTCTAGAGGGAGATGAGCGTCAAAGCCTTACACAAGAAGAACTTTATCAAGACCAAGATCAAGATCATTGTTGATTCAATCACAGATCAACTTGTACCACCAGTGTCTTCCCTAAAGACACCGAAGATGTTTGATTCCTTGATCAAGCTATTTGAAGATAAGAAAATAATTCAGAAGATGGATTTGAGAAAACAGTTGAAGAATGTGAAGATCCAGAATGCAGCGGTAGAAGAAGAAGCAAAGAATGGCCTCCCATGGTCATGGGATTCATTCATGTGAGGAATGTGTGCCAAAAGTAAGTGATTACTTTCAGTTTACTCTGGGAAGAAGAAGAAGCTCATCTCATAAGAAGAGAAGAAGAAATATGGGAGCAAATTGAAGATCAAGCTCTCACCATTCAAAGAAGATCCCTCAATAGATGAGGAATATGAAGAACAATTCTTGACGAACCTCTTATCCATCTTATCATTTGGATAAGAAATGATGATTTCATGGATGAAGAAGATGATGAAGTAGAATGATCAAGAAGGAGTCTACCCATGAAACAAAAAAAAGATAAGTATTCAATTGTCATTTAATGATATTGTTTTGTTATGCATTTGATTATATTCAGTTGATGTGTTGTTTGCATGCATGTGATGGGTAAGTAGCTCATGGTTCTATACAAATCTCCATTGTTACTTATCTAGAATGAAACCTATTTGCTGACATATTGGATTAGTGCACAATCTCAATGATGTCATGGTAGAGATGGAAGGAATATAGAAAGTTTTTGTGAAATATGGATGAATGTTGTATTGGCTAAATAGTTGCATGATGCATAAGAATTTGTGATTATGCATATGTAGTTCTAACCATGCAACTGGTGCATTTGAATTGTAGGAAAGGTCCTGTACAACCTCCTAAAAGAAAATAAGGATGAGACTTGTTCCGAAGAACAAGTGATGACACTTCAATAAACATGAATCTGAAGCTCCTAGGGTCAGAGACACCATGACAAAAGAAAGAGCTTCAAAGAGCAGTAGATCCACCTCAAAGGATGAGGACCACCATGGGTATGAGAGATAACTCAAGATGAAGAAAAAAATTCTATGAAAGAAGCTATGATCAAAGAATAACAGTTGATTATGGGGAATGATGTATATGATATGATTTCGAGACATATAGGGAAGTATGTAGTATCTTCCATATGGATCTGCAAGAACAAGTGTACAAAGAAAGAATTGTGATTTGCCTCAGAAAGAATAGGCTATGACATGACATACTCTATTGACCAGTATATATCAAGCATAGAATCACCTATACAGAATGGAAGAAGGAAGATAATACTCCACTTCAGGGGGAGTGACTACAAAAGATATCTGAGTTCAACATGGCACGACATGATGGACAACTTCCTGATGGATTGAGACTTTACCAAGAGTAAAGTGGGTTCCAACCTTCAAAGTTGAATGTAGAATACTAGGATATGTTGATGATCTGACAAGACGAACTCATGGAAGATGTTATGATGATGTTTGGGATATAGTATTCAAACCAGAAAGCAAGCATGTGGTATCTTACAAATGGATTTGCAAGATAAAATATGTCACTGGTAGAATTAAGGAAATAGTTGTGGATAGAGGTTTCTATAAGAAAGAGGGAACTGATTTGAAGAGACACTTGCTCTAGGAAGAAAGGTACACTTCCTTCAGAACTATGATGGTAGTTGCTTCCATGATGAAGTAAAGACAATCCTTCCTTAATGGTATGATTGGGGAAGAGTTTTACATCGAAAGGATTTGAAGTTGAAGACAGATGGACTCATATATGTAAGTTGAAGAAGGGCCTCTATGGCATGAAGCAAGCTCCCAGAGCTTGGTATGGCAGTTTCCTGTCAATTATGGGTTTTACCAAGAGTAAAGCTGATCCTAACCTTTATCTCAAGGTTGTAGAAGATGAACCTGTCATCCTGTTATTATATGTGGATGACTTATTCTTGATAGGGAAGGAGAAATAAAGCATGGAAAGCAAGAAGAAACTAGCAAAAGAATTTGAGATGAAAGACCTTGGGTTAATGCACTATTTCCTATTTCTGGAAATATGAAAAAGTTCAGAAGAAATATTTCTCAACGAGGGAAAGTATGCGGTAGAGATATTGAAGAGATTAAATATGTTGGAATGCAAAGCCATGGACACACCCATGGACTCCAACCTAAAGCTATTAGATGATGACTCATCAGAGTTAGTAGATGTGACTCATTACAGATAGATCATTGGGTCATTGATGTACTGAACAAATACTAGACCAGACATTTGTTTTGCTGTGAACACCTTAAGTCAATATCTTGTTCAACCAAGATGGGTTCACCTAGTAGCTGAAAAACATGTGATGAGATATATAAAAGGGACTATAGACCTTGGTCTATTGTTGGAACAGGGCCCTGCAACTATAGGAAAAGCTGCTATATCAAAACAAGAAAGTCAAAGGAAATAGTACCTGAAGCGGCCGAGAAGAGAGCTCAACCACTGCATTTAAGGCAACGAAAATGATAGGAGGGATCAGCTACCCTCATGAATGGAGAAGGAGAAATGGGATAAGGTATTAAAGACAAAGGACAGAAGGGGAGCAACCGAGGAAGTGGCGCCCATACCCACGATTAACGCCAGAAATCATGGAAGACTGCAAAAAGTTGCAATGTGACTAGTAAGCGGTAGTTCAAAGTACAGATAGGTCGACTGTCACAGTTAGGGTTTTGGGTTACTGTTGGGATAGGCACATAGTTTTGTATCATGGTGAGACCTTCAGGCCACCTATTTAAGCATCTATTTTGTATTATGAAGGGTTAGCTAGTTAGCTAGTTAGCCAGCTAGAGAGTTAGGTTGATACTAGTTATCATTAGTATTGTAAGACATTGAGGAAGAGTCGAGCTCTGGTTCCGTTATTAAGTATGTAGTTATCTTACTATAACCAATAGATGACTCCTTGAGCATGAATGTAACAATCCATAGGGATTGAGAGAGAGGGAGAGAGGAAGGATATATTGTAAGAAGAAGCAATATAGAAAGATAAGAGATCTAAGAGAGAAGGGCTCCTAGCTGAGTGTGTGGAGTTTCCCAGAAGATCTCAAACTGCATAAGAGGTTGCAGCGGAACTGTGTTACTCTCTCTAGTTATAATATAAACACAAATCCTGTGGATGTAGCTTCCTCCCTGGAAGTGAACCACGTAAAATCCGTGTGTTGTGCGACTGTTTCATGTGATTGTGCTCTACTTACTTGCTATCTGTTATCTGTTACATGAACATTGCTGATTAGTTAATGAATGTATGTATGCTATCCTTCAGTTGTAGTAACATAGAATGTTAAATGTGAGTTGAATTTGTTAAGAATTCTGCATATGAGTTTATCAGTGCTTGATTCACGACAGCTAATAGTTACAGTGTTAAGTGACTTATGTATATTTAGTTCAGAAAGTTGAGTGTGATTAATGTTAAGCGTGTTAGACTGTAGAGGCTAAGTGAAGACGTTCAACACCTTGATGAAGGTGACTGAGCTATTATACCCAGAGAGGAAGCCTCTGGACCTAGAGAGTTGATGAGCATATTAAGTCTTACTGTAGGAAATATCGTGGCGTAGAAAGGCTATATTGAACTGTCGGAGGAGCTGTGGTGTGAGATATCGCAGGTTAAAGAGTTGAGCAAAAGAGTAAGTTTGCGCATCGTCCTAGAAGATGTGATGTGATAAGAGCCAGTCCCATAGCAGAGTCAGCTAGGAAGCGAGAAACAACCCGTGCAGAGAGATTCAACTGGTTAAGTAGAGTCAAGAGAACCCGAGATGCTGTAAAACCTGTTTGAGGAAACGTGATTCTTCATCCACCCCATCTAGGATCACTTCGGGTGAGACTTCAGGCCATTCTGCGGTCTGTCGCCGAAAGGGCCAGTGAGCTAGGGGTTTTGTTGGTACATTAAAGTAAACCCGGGTCTGCACACAGTAAGACCAACAAATGGTTCCGATGCCGGTTTTGAACAAATTGAAGAGCTAATGTTCTGTTGGCATCCTACTAAAGAAGAACTTAACCAGTGGGTTGAGTCTAAGGAAAGAGAAGTTGCTACAAAAGAAAACAAGAGTCCTAGGCTTAGTACAAAGGACTGGTTACAGAAGCATATATTCAAAGACCTGCATGAGATATTTTTTGCGACCTATGCAAATGAGTTGTACGATTGGTTGTCAAAGTTGAATGATAAGCACGTATTCAAGAAGAAAAGGAACATTGTATGGAAACCGGAGCTGATTCACACCATGAAGAGCATAGATAATCCTATTTCGCGGACAGTAGAATTCTAGCTTGCGATTTTGCTGGAAGGTTTCATTACAGAGTTTGCAGTTGATCAAAGAAAGAGTTTCAGCGAAGCAGAGAGGTACTTCTTCAAAGGATATCGCGGTAAGTACTTGAACTCTTTGAATTTGTTCCTTAAGATTATTGTATGAAAAAGGAGTACTGGATAAATCCTCAGATGAATAAGTTAAGTAAGTGTAATGTCACAAGAGTTTGAGAGTGATTCTGAAGAAATTGGATGTACACGTAGTGGTAAAAGATATAAAGTAGATTTCAGATCTTCCTTCTTTGAAGACAGTTCAGCCAGTACTAGAGAACAGAGTCAAAGTAATAGAGAAAGAATAGCAGGGGGTATCCCTTACCACCCTTATACCCCATAGAAACCGATCGGGACTCAGAATAATCCCGTAGGAACTCCATCTAGTAGTTCACACACAGTACATACTACATTTACACCACCAAGTGGTAGTAATACAACAAACCAGATTCCACCTCATAGAAACAGAATGGGGGATGACATGAAATTACCTACCTTCAGGGGTATAGGGGCAGAAGACCCAGAACAACATTGGTTCCTATGTGAAGCTATATGGACCATTAAACAGATCCAGGATGACAATACTAAGCAAGTCCAGTTGGCTACTACACTTAGAGAAAGAGCTTTAACATGGTATATGAAGTATACATTAGCACATAATATTAGAACACTCGCAAAGGTCAGGACTGCAATGATTAAGGAATTTAAGAAACCCAAGTCTGAGTCACAATGTATCATAGAACTTAAAGACATCAAATAGTTACCCATAGAGTTAGTATGGGATTTCGATCAGAAATTTAAAGCTCTTATCGACCAAGTTAGTTTTGAGTTTGCACCAAAGCAGCATAAGGAATGGTGCATCACAGCACTGCTCCCTCATATCAGACTTCCACTAATGCAACAGAAACTCCATACGCAGGATGAAGCATTGGAGATGGCAATGAAACTAGAGGCTTCACCTCTACCTGAGACTAGTGCAGGTATGACAAACTTACAGAATCAGTTAGCCAATCTCACTTTACAGTTACATGAGATTAAGAAAGGAAAAGAGGTTGAAGAAGAATTATGGTGTATAAAGTGTAAAGGACATGGCCATACCAAAGATAAATGTCCAGTATTTGTGGAATATATAGCAAGTGGGGCTCCTAACCCCTTAGTATAGACTCAAGGGCCATGGTGTGAAATATGTAGAATAAGAGGACATAGACCATAGGAATGCCCTTTACTTCAGAAGTATGTACAAACTCCTAAGAATTTATACTACAACTTCTGTAAGTCGGTAGGACATGATGAAAATAATTGCAGAGCTTATGATCTCATGATAGAGAGAAAAAATGACTTCTACAGAGTCCAGTCAGAGACATCAGGACTAGCAGTAGGACCATAGCATGAACCGGCTCGTGATGGCCGTGGTGGAGGATTCAGAGGATGAGGCCATGGTGGAGGATTTGGCCATGCCTGTGGATCGATTGTTTGTTACAACTATGGAGCTATAGGACATTATGCTAGGGATTGTCAGAACCCTACTACAACATGTAAGTATTGCAAGTCCTATGATCATACTATAGAAGAATGTCCTATCTTGATAGCCAAGATTAAGGATCCTAAGCCAACAGTAAACCAGAATATTTAGCTTATTGCTGCTGACCAGAAATAACCAGAACCAAGAGTCAATATTGTGACTCGCAGTGGTGCTTCTACTAGTAGGACATCGTAGGATGCCGAAAAAAATACAGGTCCGAAGTGGGTACGTAAATCCACTGATAAATATACACCACTTGACCTGCAGAAGAACAAAGAAACACTTCAGCAAGCTAAAACTTTCTTTACTGACCCTACACCAGTAGGATCGTAGATATTGCCTCATTGGAGAGTACAACAGCAAAAACCTTGTGGCGTTAGTCTTGTGCAGACATCGCAGGCTACCACATTGGGAAGGTGCGAAGATGATGAGTTGAAAGGAAGTGTACAATCCTTCCTGCGGAGCTTCTTGAAACTCGTAAGAAATGAGAAATCCATAGGAGAGCTTCAATGCATCATAGATTAGTATCAGCAGTATTCTTCCGTGAGCAGTACGCAGCATGCTGATCGTAATATTATGGGCCATACAAGAACAGGAAGAGAAATGAGACTCACAGCACAAATTGGAGAGTTTGAAATGGATGAGGTAATCCTAGATTTAGGATCATAGGTAAATGTTCTTACTAAATAGACATGGGAACAGATGGGTAGCCCTAATTTATCTAGATCACCTATCCATTTGAGATTAGCCAATCAGCAGAGGGTATCACCACTGGGTTGATTACCGTAAGTACCAGTTGATATTGACAGAGTTCACAGCTTTGCATATTTTGAAGTCATAGAAATTATTGGCGATAGCAGACCGTATCTAGCTTTATTAGGTATTGATTGGGAAATTGATAACATGGTTGTTATCGATTTGAAGAAAATACAAATGACCTTTGAGGATAAACAGATTCGAGTCATCGCACCGTTGGATCCTTTTCAGGGTCCTCGATACATTGAACCTATCAGAGCAGAGGAAGAGGTGCGTAATATGGAGAGCTTCTATCAGATGACTTCTAACCATAGTGATTATATCAACCCCACCACGGAAGGAAATATTAGTTGGCAATGTGACAGCTCATGCACATCGGATTCGGATGTTGGTTTAGAAAATTGGTAGAATAGACTTTACGAAGTCTCAGCTCGTAGATGTGCATTTATGACTAAGTCACTGTGATGGATTGGCACAGAGGTTAAGGATATTCTATCGTTTGATGGCTTAGAGGATGTCAATGAATTTTTATAGCAATTTGAGTAGGAAATCCCTCATGAGTAGAGGATTGCAGCTATTGACCTTGCAGTAAGAGCCACACTTGCAAGATGGTGGCATGTACATAAAGAAAATATCGCATCATGGGATGATTTTAAGAGATTGATGGCAATCATATTCTCTATTGACAAGGAGCGTTTCCATCAGAAATATACAGGAGAAAGTGACCCCAGGTCACATATTAATATTTGTGAATAGAATTGGTTGGACATTTCAGAGGATGAATGGGTTCACCTATTCATTCACACTTTAGACACAGTCCCAAGGAACTGTGGTGTAGATGTCCAGTGTAGTTGAAAGGAGGCATCACACCCATAATTAGTCTACACCCAAAAAAAAAAAGTTCTAAGTAAGAAGAATTGCAGATAGAGCAAAGGCTCTGGAATAAACAGTGGTCAAGATAGAGGAAGACCACAAGGTGCAGATTGTTGAGCTTGAGGCTCGAGCACCAGGAACGCCTGAGGCATAAAAGGAAGCAAGGGAACAGGCCTTTAGACTCACTTCAACACAGATGAAGTGTCGTATAGATGATGCAGAGTCATTTCTAGCTGATGCGACGAAGACATGGTTGGAGCTAGAAGAGCTCCCAGATAGACTGGATTTGCAGCAGAGCATCCAGAACATAGAAAATGTAGTAGCAGCAATGAAGGAAGAAGTCAAGAGCTTAGGAGCTCTTGCAAAGATGAAGAAGACGATAGAGATGAACCATTTGTAACAAATCAATAATATGCTTCAACCATATTAGGAACAAATCGCAGAGCTGGTCGATGCGGTTGAGCAGAAGGTCAAGGACTTCACTACAAGCAAAAGTGAAATGGATAGTGTAGAAGACCCCATGATTACTCAAGTTATGCTTGAAGTAGCACAAGAATTTGTTGAAGCTATGGACAAAGATGTCGCAGGACTCAAGGAGAGATTCTCAAGGACTTCATAGGAAGCCAAGGAGAAGCTACAGAAAGAGAAACCAGATGTTAGTGGCTTGGGGACGAGCCACAAGTAAGTGTTAGGGGACTGTTGGAGCAGGGCCCTGCAGCTATAGGAAAAGATGCTATATCGAAACAAGAAAGTCAAAGGAAATAGTACCTAAAGTGGCCAAGAAGAGAGCTCAACCATTGCATTTAAGGCAGCGACGACGAGAGGAGGGCTCAGCTACCCTCATAAATGGAGAAGGAGCAATGGGCCGAGGTATTAAAGAAAAAGGACAGAAGGGGGGCAACCAAAGAATTGGCGCCCATACCCATGATCAGCACCGAAAATCATGGAAGATTGCAGAAAGATACAGTGTGACCAGTAAGCAGCAGTTCAAAGTACAGATAGGCCGATTGTCACAGTTAGGGTTTTGGGTTACTGTTGGGATAGGTCCATAGTTTTGTATCATGGTGAGACCTTCAGGCCACCTATTTAAGCATGTATTTTGTATTATGAAGGGTTAGCTAGTTAGCTAGTTAGCCAGTTACAGAGTTAGGTTGTTACTAGTTATCATCAGTATTGTAAGACATTGAGGAAGAGTCAAGCTCTAGTTCTATTATTAAGTCTATAGTTATCTTACTGTAACCAAAAGCTGACTCCTTGAGCATGAATGTAACAATCCACAGGGATTGAGAGAGAGGGAGAGAGGAAGGATATATTGTAAGAAGAAGCAATATAGAAAGAGAAGAGATCTAAGAGAGAAGGGCTCCCATCTGAGTGCGTGGAGTTTCCCAGAAGATCTCAAGTTGCATAAGAGGTTGTAGCAGAACTGTGTTACTCTCTCTAGTTATAATATAAACACAGTTCCTATGGATGTAGCTTCCTCCCTGGAAGTGAACCACGTAAAATCCGCGTGTTGTGCGACTGTTTCATGTGATTGTGCTCTACTTACTTGCTATCTGTTATATGTTACATGAATGTTGCTTATTAGTTAATGAATTTATGTATGCTATCCTTCAGTTACAGTAACATAGAAGGTTAAATGTGAGTTGAATGTGTTAAGTATTATGCATATGAGTTTATCAGTGCTTGATTCACGACAGCTAACAGTTACAGTGTTAAGTGACTTCTGTATATTTAGTTCAGCAATTTGAGCATGATTAATGTTAAGCATGTTAGACTATAGAGGCTAAGTGAAGTCGTTTAACACCTTGATGAAGGTTACTGAGCTATTATACCCAGAGAGGAAGCCTCTGGACCTAGAGAGTTGATGAGCATATTAAGTCTTATTGTAGGAAATATCACAGCGTAGAAAGGAGACATCGCACTATCGAAGGAGCTGCGGTGTGAGATATCGCAGGTTAAAGAGTTGAGCAGAAGAGTAAGTTTGCGCATCGTCCTAGAAGCTGCGATGTGATAAGAGCCAGTCCCATAGTAGAGTCAGCTAGGAAGCGAGAAACAACCCGTGTAGAGAGATTCAGCTGGTTAAGTAGAGTCAAGAGAACCCAGGATGTTGCAGAACTTGGTTGAGGAAACGTGATTCTTCAACCACCCCATCTAGGATCACTTTGGGTGAGACTTCAGGCCGTTCTGCGGTCTGTCACCGAAAGGGCTAGTGAGCTAGGGGTTTTGTTGGTACAATAAAGTAAACCCAGGTCTGCACACAGTAAGACCAACATCTATACTATGATGGTAGCCATGACTACATATTGTATGGCTATACAGATGCAGATTGGGTTGGAAGTATCTCAGAGAGGAAAAGCACATTAGGTAGATGCTTTTATTTGGGGTCTGCTATGAGTTCATGGTTTAGCAGGAAATAGTCCAGTGTTTCTCTTAGAACAACAAAAGCAGAATACATAGCAGATTTCTCTACTAAGTTGTGAATCCATATGGATTTGGAAGCTAATATCAGGTCTCCTTGACCTGAAGATGGATACTACATTGATTCTATGTGATAACGAGAGTTGTGATAACAGAGTACCCTGTGTTCCATTGTAACACATAGAAATTCGATATTTCTACATACAAGATAAAGATGCAGATGATGATGTTTCAGTATTCCCATACTGAAGATATAGATGATGCTTTCAATATTCACATATTGGAGATACAGATGGTGATAGTTAAGTATTCACATACTGAAGATGTAGATGATGATGGTTTAGATGGTGATGTGCTGACGAAGCCTCTGTCCTGAGTAAAGTTCAAACACTTTCGAGACAAGCTTGGTGTGGTTTGGAAAGACCTTCCTTGAAAGGGGGAGTAGTGATGTTGCAATGGGATTGTATCATCCTGGGACATATGTCCAGAAGTGATCCAGAGACCTCGGTCCTTGAGAATGAAGAGGGATTGTATCATCCTGGGACATATGTCCAAAAGTGATCCAGTGACCTCGGTCATTGAAAATGTAGCAGGATTGTATCATCCTTGAACTTCGGTTCAGAAATGATCCGGTGAACTTCGGTCATCGAGAAGGTGGCAGGATTGTATTATCCTTGGACTTTAGTTCAGAATGGATCCGGTGAACTTCGGTCATTGAGAAGGTGGCATGATTGTATCATCCTTGGACTTTGGTTCAGAACAGATCCAGTGAACTTCGGTCATCGAGAAGGTGGCAGGATTGTATCATCCTTGAACTTTGGTTCAGAACGAATCTGGTGAACTTTGGTCATTGAGAAGGTAGTAGGATTGTATCATCCTTGAACCTCAGTTCAAAATATATCCGGTGACTTTGGTACTCTATAATGTGTGTTGATCCCGTAATTCCAATAGGAAGGATTGTCTGAGTTCCACAACTGTGTTGATCCCGTAATTCCGAAAGGAAGGATCGTTAGTAACTTCGTAAAGACCTAAATCCCATAATTCCAAAAGGAAGGATCATTGAATTGATCCTGTAATTCAAATAGGAAGGATTGTCTGAGTTCCATAGATGTGTTGATACCATAATTCCAAAAGGAAGGATCGTTAGTAACTTTGTAAAGACGTAAATCCCGTAATTCCAAAAAGGAGGATTGTTGGTAGCTCTGTAAAGACTTGATCCCGTAATTCCAATAGGAAGGATTGTTTGAGCTCCACAAATGTGTTGAACCCGTAATTACGAAAGGAAGGATCATCTGAGTACCACTGACATGTTGATCCCGTAATTCCAAAAGGAAGGATCATGTTGATGTTTTGATGATGATGATGTTGATGTTTTGATGATAATGATTTTATGATGATGATGATGTTGATGTTTTGATGATAATGATTTTATGATGATGATGATGTACTGATCGAAAGATCAGAGTGTGATGATGATGATATTTTTATGTTTTCATGATGATGATGATGTACTGATCAAACGATCAAGAGTATGATGATGATGATGTATTGATCGAAAGATCAGCGTGTGACGATGATGATGATCAGTATGTGATGATGACGACATACTGATCAAAAGATCAGAATATGATGATGATGATTCTGTTCGAGAGTTGAAGTATGATGATGGTGCTGATCACGATGTTACTAATCAGAATGTGATGATGTTGCTGATCGAAAGGTTAAAATGCTGAAGATGTCTTTGCTGATCGAAAGATCAAAGTGCTGAAGATATTTCTGGTCAAAATGATGAAGATATTGGTGATGATCGAAAGGTTAAAGTGATGAAGATGTTGCTGCTGGTTGAAAGGTCAAAGTGTTGAAGATGTTGCTAATCGAAAGGCCAAAGTGCTGAAGATGTTGCTGATCGAAAGGTCAAAGTGCTGAAGATGTTGCTACTAATTGAAAGGTCTAAGTGCTGAAGATGTTGTTGATCGAAAGATCAAAGTGTTGAAGATGTTGCTGATCAAAAGGTCAAAAGATGATGATGTTGATTAAAGAGTTGCTGTCGTCAAATATTGAAGAAAAAGACTATATGATGTTGAAAATCTTCCAATGATTTATAGATGTGTTACCCTGATGATGTTGATGATGTCCTCTCCTACTATTGTTGTTGTTGATGTTGTTGTAGAATACCCTTCTCGTTAAGGGGGAGTGTTGAAATATTGTAACTTTGAAGAATATTCTATATGTATCTTTTGTGGTCCCCAATGGTCCTACTGGGAGAACCACTTGTATTATCTTGTACCCTGATGCTTCTAATCGGAATAACTAATAAGATTCATGAGGTTGTCCCCTCTATTTGTAAAGGTGGGTCATTAGCACCCCAGTGTGGTTACTTGAGCCTACATGTGTAACTCGAGCCTACATGATTAACTCAAGCCTACATGTCAGATGAGTTAATTCAAGTGAACAGATGAATATAAATAGAGGTGTGGTGCTCCTCATTTGAGACACACACACTCTCACTTGTGTAGCGCATTAGTGGAGAAGAGAAGTAGTTGGAGAAGGAGGAGGATCAGGCTTTGATCTCCTTGTTGGTTTTATCTTTTATCTTTTGGGGCATCTATATTGAGGAAGATTTTGCTGGGTTTTTCCCTTTAGGGTTTTCCCAGGATAAATCTGTGTGTTCTCCTTTTGCATGGTTATGCTTGTCTATCTTTCAGTGATCTTGTTTATATGATTTTGTTATGAAATCGAAATGAAATACTAATGATCTAGCTTAGCATATGAAAATTTAACATAATTAGGGATATGGGGAACTCCTTGCGATGGACCATGAGATGATCCCAAAATAGGAATATGGCCTCCTGAGACAATAGGAGGTACTTGATTCTGAGATACTACCGTGCAAGCAGTCACAGTATGAACATGGCTAGTAGCAATATTCTGGCCCGAAGGACCACGTGAATGAGGGGGAGGAAGGGTTGTAAAAAATGCATCCGAAGGAGTAGGGTTTGAGGACAAAGGGACATGTGAAGGGATGTAAGTGGTATTCCCTATGGTCACTCATCTTGGTTTTGGTATCCGCATATGACTACTAACACTAGGTCTAGGACAGACATGTTAGGTAGCTTCCACCACCGAGATGGAAGGTGCAATGTGACTAGCGCTCCCAAATCTCTTCGCATGGAAAGGAATAGGACTGACCCCAAGCGTAGCGCTAGGTTCAATTTCTGACTCGAAATGATGTGCTGGATCATGTGCAAGGATATCAGGTATGCCATAATGAATATAACTAGAGCTTGTGGGTTCATGATGAGTCTCGTCACTTGGTAACCAATACCGACGACCTGTGAATGAGGGATCATAACCAGAATGTGAAGGTACTTCTGGTGAAGGATCATATACAGGAGTAGAATCTACATCCCCAACCTCGTAAGGTGGATAATACATCTTAGGAATCTCATCCTTATAATCTCCCATCGTGTGTGAATCAATGTGAGAAGTAGTCCGCCCGGACTGTCTGTTTCTCTCTCCAAAAGGAGGAGGAGATGTGGAAGGCGAAAGTCCTGCTAAACGATGAGAACGATGAAGTGCCACACCCAAATCCGCAATGAATCAAAGAATAAAAAATACTCTATCTAATTACACAAACCCTAGGAAAACTAGCGTGCACAGAGAATACACCTATACAATGTAAATCCAAATCACAAGAAAACAAGGGTAGGATATGTGAGCTCCTAAATGAAGCAGGTATGTCTTGCCTAGGAGAGGTTTGAGACTCCCATACACAAAAAACAAAGGTTCATAGCCAATTATAGTGGCCCTTAGCTTCAACACATATAGCGACTATGCTGTCTGATCCCTACCTGGCTAGGACACCTACAGAATAATCTCTGTGAAGTACCTCCTCGATAACCTAGGTAATGAAACTAAGGTCACCTAAATATAATCAATGCTCAAGTGGACAGTTGCAGGAAAAATTGACCGTATGGGTAGGGTAGCAAAGCCTGAAACTCTCGAAAGAGCCCCCGAATATGAATACAATCTCGAAAATATCTCCGGTGCTACTCAGTTATGACCAGGGGTCATCCCAATCATTAACCGCTCACACTTCCTCGTGCTTAACTCCCTTGTAATAGGACGATCCTGAGAAACACTAATTATATAAAGGAATTTCACACTCTCACCTAGACAGAAACATACATGTTTCGTTTAGTGGTCTTGGAGAATTTACTCACAATGAACTATTCCAAGACCCTAAAACCTAATCTTGTTGGTGCACCCTATAAAATAAAAGAGTGTAATTCATTTTATTATGCGTTGATTTTAATTGGCTTATTACTCAAAATGGAAAATGACCATGCAACTAATGGTGTTATGATGCAACAAGAAGTAAAATGCACACCTAACAATCAATGCAAATTCACTTTGTCGAATGAAAAACAGGGTATGCTACTACGTGAAGTGCAAAATTTTCCTTCAAATGAAGATGCAATCATTCCTATATGAAAATATGACTAATATTTCTCCAAGCAAACCTAATGCAAGTACCATGCAAAATGAAAAATGCAACAATGCATAATGATGCAAAAAGCAAATGTTTTTGTATTTTTTGAATTAAAATGAGATAATAAAGAAAAAGTATGACCCTACAACCCCCAGAATTTGCAAGCACTATTAGAAAGCACCCAAGCAAAGAACTAAGGTAAAAGAGACCTAATGCACTAATCCCAAAACAAAAAATAGAAAATGTGATGACAAGAACATTCTAAAAAAATTCAAACTAAAAAGCATCTTTGGTAAAAAACAGAGGTGTATACAGACTCTTGAAGTATCCAAGAAGACTCATTAATTATCCAGACTCACCCAGCAACACTTAAACTTCCCCAAAAAGGAAAAACTAAGGGCATACGTGACTGTGTGCAGAAAACCCACGTATATACACGGATATCCCAGTAAAAACCATGTGTACACGCGACTATGAAGACAAAACTCGTGTACAGGAATAAAAAGAGATAGAAAAAAAGGTAAGTAGTCAAACTTAAACAAAATTTACTCCTATCAGACACTACTAGATAAACATGCCCTAGATTCGACTAAAAAATAGAGAAATAAGAGCAATTCGAGAACATTGAAAGCTGATAAAAACCCCAAAGCAAATGACTAGGAACTCCCCAGTAGAGTCACCAATTCTGTTACGGAGAAAAATTCCTATGGCTTGGGGTACCAAAATAGACAGAGTAACTGCAAAAATCAATCCTTTCCCATATGCAAGAGAAACCAAACATATAACACTAAAGGATCTCGAAACATACCTTATTCTGGATGGTTGATGTAGATCCCCATTGAGCTTTTCCACTCTCGCTTGTACTAGCAATTTGCTCTCTCAACATTCATCAAACAAGACAATCATACTATATAATGGTGTTAGACCTACTCTAGCATATATAATCAATAACATATAATCATTTAAAAGCATCCATGGATTCAATACTTATTTAAATACACATTATTGGACAGGAAAATATATTTCTATTAATATAAATCAGAGATTACAATAGTGACAACCTCTGTCGGCACGTCTGCGAACCGAAGAAACTGAGTCCTCCACTTGGGCCTCCACCACTTCAATCCTCCATCTCTCGATAGCAGCTCATAAGCAAAGGCAAGCTTGGGAAGAACACAAAGTGCTCCAAGGGACAACGGGATGCAGACTCAAGTATAAGCTCTGGCAACAATGGACTATACTTTTCTCGCTGTTCAATTCCTCCCCTTTCAATGTATCCAAAGGGTTTCTTATATAGTGCTTCAATGGGGTAATGGAAGGTAAAATTTGAGCAATATCAAGGCATATGGAAGGCTAAGAGACAAGTGACTCGGATCCACATCAAGGAAAAATCCAAAACTATTTGGCCTTTTGTACACATCCCGATGTATGCAGTTTTGAGGGTCATATCTGCATATATATGCGAGAATAGATTTAAAAGTCGCGCATAGAAAATAATGCATATTTTTAGGGATGATCTTGGAAACATCAAAGGTACAAAAATGGTCCATGGGGTCCAAATATTCTACAGAGGGATAGGGAAGGCCATAAAGGTGTAATTCACCATGTGTGGTAAAATCAACTGTAACGCCTCCTTCAGGCCAACATGCCTATAATACTTGGAGTAGAACATTCACAAATACTCCTCGACCATCATCAAGTTCTACCCTGAGTAACGATAATAATAATTCTCAACCTAATAAATAGACTCAATCTGCTAAACAGACTCAACCTGTGAGGAATTCTCAGCCGATCCAAAGTGCTCCAAAGTTAGATCTACAATATGACATAATTGAAGATCTAAAAAAGACATGTGCAAATATTAGTATGTATGATCTTCTTCAAATTTATCCAATGCCTAATAGTCCCATTATAAATCCTGCCATGAGTTCAATAATTTCTAATGCTAAGAAAAATATAGCTACTAATAATTATAACAGTGATTTAACACTTACTGATAAAGGAAAATTAGTAGTTGATAAAGCTTCCCTAATAGGAAAAAATTCAAAATCAACAAACCCTCCGTTCCTTCTTACTTTTGATATTTTTAATAGGAACGTTCATAATTGCATGGTTGATTCTGGAGAATATTCCAATGTAATGCCTTTATCTATGTGCAAGAGGTTAAATGGAAAATATGTTCCATCAAATTCACAAATTGCTCAACTAGATAGAACAAATGTGAGGGTTGTGGCAGAGATGAAAGATGTTCTAGTTAGGATTGCTTGTAACCCTTCAGTTTCTCAAATTATAGATATTGTGGTTGTAGACATTCTTGATGCATATGGGCTGTTTTTGAGTAGGGATTGATCTCAGTATTTGAATGGATTTTTTGCTACAGATTGGTCAACCTTATGGTTGCCTAAAAATGGAAAATCAAATCAAATTAAGATAAACAGAGAAAGATATCTGAAACACACAGTGACAGAATTACATATCCCAGTGAACCAGTTTTATTTTCAGATTCTATAATGGAGAATTATATGTTTGAACATGGTTTCGGAAATTTTAAATCTAAAAATTCTGTTTTCTCTGATAATAAACAACAATCTGAAATTCTAAATGTTACAACTATTCCTCATGAATCTTCATTTAAAGAAATTGTAAATAATGTAGATAGTCATAATTATGTGAATATTATTGAAAGTAAAGTAGTTGCAAATAGCTCTACTTGGACTTTATATTTTGATGGGTCAAAATATAAAGAAGGAGCAAGAGCTAGTTCCCTATTAATTGACCCAAAAGGAAACAAAACATGTATAGCATGTAGGCTTGAATTTAATTGTACAAATAATATTGTAGAATATGAAGCACTAATTCAGGGTCTGAAAAAAGTGTTTGATTTGGATATTAAAGTTCTAGTTGCATATGGTGATTCTGAAATCATCGTTAGGAAAGTCCATAATTCTATCCATTCCATTTCTGAACATTTGCAGAATTATCAACGAGAGGTATGGAATATGATTTCACATTTTGATGCATCCAATATAATGTCAGTTCCTAGATTCCAGAATCAGAAGGCGGATTTATTAGCAAATGTAGCATCAAAATTGATTCCATCTGAGAATTTTACACCTTATTTCTTTTCAGTTGAATTAATTTTTAGGCCTTCTATACCAGATAATATCTTTAACTGGCGTGTTTTTGATAATGATTTACAGGTTCTGAATTTCTTAACGAATGATGATACTTTCAAAGATTTAACCATTGATGAAGTTACACACGATGAAAATTTACAGGACTTTATGGTAATAAATGATTTTTGTTTAATTGAAAAAGTGTTCGAGAAGGTAAAACTGATTCCTAACTCAGTTTTGAGATTAGAATTTTTTTTCGATCTTCAGGATAAATTTAAGTCTATTCTTAATTGTAAAACCAATAGTTCATAAATGAAATATGAAACTATAAATTTAGGAACATAACTTAATCCTCAAACTGTGAATTTAGGAATAGATTGCACTCCTACAGAAAAATCAGCATTTATAAAATTATTTAAAGAGTTCAAGGATGTTTTTGCATGGACATACGATGATTTAAAAACTTTCAATCCACAAGTTATGCAACACATTATTCCAAAGTATCAAGAATCAAAACCTTTCCAACAGAAACTTAGAAAGTATCATCTGTCACTAGAACCAACAATTAAAAAGGAATTAAATAAAATTTTAGCTTCTAGGATTATTTTTCCTATTCGACATACTCAATGGGTAGCTAATTTGGTTCCAGTTAGGAAGAAAAATGGTGATATTTGACTAAGTGTTGATTTTCTAAATCTTAATAAATCCTCTGAAAAAGATAATTACCCAGTTCCTCCCATGGAACAAATCCTTCAGAAAGTCTCTAGGTCTAAGATACTATCACTTCTTGATGGTTTCTCAGGATATAACCAAATATTGGTTTCCCCATATGATCAAATGAAAAAAACTTTTAGAACCCCATGGGGAACATACGCTTACGGAAAGATGCCATTTGGGTTAGTCAATGCTGGGGCAAATTTTCAAAGAGCAATGGATATTTCTTTTAGAGGTTTAATTAATCATTCAGTAGTTGTCTTTCTAGATGATGTCACTGTATTTTCTAAATGTCGACATGATCACATTAGTCATCTTGGAAAAGTATTTGAACGTTGTAGGAAATTTGGAGTTTCTTTAAATCCAAAGAAAACAATATTTGTTGTTATAGAAGGTATTTTATTAGGTTGTGTGGTTTCAAAACATGGGATCATGATTGATCCTGAACAAACCCAAGCCATCTCAAAAATAACTTTCCCTTCTAGAAAAAAGGCAATGTAATCATTTCTCGATAAAATAAACTTTGTTAGGATATTTATCCCCAATTTTTCAGAAACCATCCGTCCTTTACAAACAATGATTAAGAAGGATGCTATTTTCAACTGGGGACAAATTGAAAAAGAATCTTTCCAAAGAATTTTAGAATCCATTTCAGAAGCTCCTAGTCTTTTGAGCCCAGATTTTAACAAAGACTTCATATTGTACACTTTCGCTTTTGACATATCATATGCAGCAGTCTTAACTCAGCTAAACCAACAAAATAGTGAAGTACCAATTTCTTTTATGAGTAAAAATTTTAAGTGTTGAACTTAACTACCACAAGGTTGATAAACAAGCTTCTGCTGTTTTCAAATCTATCAAACACTTTCATCGATATCTATTGAAATCCAAAACTAAAGTGATAGTTCCTTTCCCTTCAGTCAGAAATCTGTTAGTATAGAAATATTTGGGTGAAATAAGAGCACCATGGATGACAACTCTTCAAGAATATGACTTGGAAATTAAATCTTCAACGATAGTCAAGGGTCATGGATTATGTAAACTTGTTGCTGAAGTAGCTCATCTTCCTAATAATAGTTCTAAAACTGTCATTGATGAAGTCTTACTAAACAGGGAAATCTACTTTTATCCTCCACCAAAAGATTCTTGGTATACAGATTTAAGGACACTTCTAGAAATAGGAACTTCTCTTGATTACCTTGAACCAAGAAAAAGGAGAGTTCTTAGACTGAAATATGCTCCTTATTTGCTAATTGATAATACTCTTTTTATGAGAAGTTCAGATGGTGTTTTACTTTGATGCTTAGCTAAGGATGAAACAGAAGTGATTTTGAAAGAATTACATTTTGGCCCAACAAGTGGTCATTTTGGTGGAGAGACTACATCACATAAAATTCTTAGGGCTGGCTATTATTGGCCTACTTTATTCCATGATTCTTATGCTTTTGTTAGAAAATGTCAAGAATGCCAACTTGCTGCAGGTAGGGTTAAGAAGTCTTCTTTTCTTTTACAACCTGTTTAAGTTAAAAGACCTTTTCAGCAATGGGGTAGTGATATAGTAGGACCAATAAACCCTCCTTCCTCTATGCAACACAAATACATTATAATTGCAATTGATTATTTTACCCATTGGGAAGAATCTACACCTTTAAGGATTGTAAACACCAATCATGTTATCTTATTTTTAGAATATTTTATCATAACGAGATTTGGTGTTTCGGATTCCCTTGTTTTTGATAATGCCTCATATTTTTCATCAGTTGAGTTAACTCAATTTTTCTTAGAGAAAGGTATAAGGGTTAGATATTCAGCTAATTATCATCCTCACGGAAATGGTTTAGCTGAATCAACAAATAAAAACTTGTTGAAAATTCTTAAAAGAACTATTTCAGTTCACCATCGTGACTGACACACAGTGTTGTTTAATTCTCTTTGGGCAGACATAGTAACTCCTAAAGCTTCAATAGGTAACTCATCTTTCTTCCTGGTTTATGGAACCGAGGCCATTTTACCACCAAATTTATTTTTACCTTCTTTACAGTTATCCCAATTTGTTCAGGATGAGGATTGTCCAGCTATGGAGAAGAAGATTAACACTTTAATAAAAATAGAGGAGGAAAGAGACAGGTCAAAACAATATTTTATAAAACATCAACAAATTGTTAAGTCCTGGTTCGATCAATCCTCAAGTTCTAACAGAGACTTCCAGGTGGGGGACTTGGTGTTAAAATGGGACAAATCCCATGAGGTGAAAGGAGATCATACCAAGTTCCAAATTTTTTTGTTATGCCCATTTGTCATTGCTGAGAATATAGGTCCAAGCACTTTTCGTTTGCAAACCTTAGAAGGTTAGTTTGAAACATTTCTAGTAAATGGACTGATTTAAAAAAAATATTTTTGCTAACTTATTTAGGCTCTGAATCTGTATATAATTTTGTATATGAGCTTTCTTATTGTACAGTTTTTATTCCCTTATATTCAACCAATTTTCATTTGTAAATAATTTCTAAATTTCAGAATTTTCTGTATATATTATTATCACAAAATTTTATAAGATTATTGATATTTCTGTACAAAACTTTTACTAAAAAATAATTATGATAAATTCCTAATTCTTATGTACATTCAAATTTCATTTTATTTTTGTGTAAATACTCTTGAAATTCATCTTTGATTTTCTTAAATTTAGAATTGATAGATCGTTCCAGTCAAATATCATAATCTATCAATCATTTGTACATAATATTGTTAAATCTATGTATATATGTTTTAAGATAATTGGTCGCTAATGTACATATGTTTTTTAGAGGATATTTGTAAATAAATAAGTCCTGTGGCTTAAACTCGGTTTGTTCATTAGTTTAGAATTGTGGTGTTAAACTAAGTCTTTTAAAAATTGGTTTAGAATGATAAGAATTTCTTAAGTATGTTAAGAGCCTATCATTATTTGAAAACATTTGTAAATATTGTTTATATTATCCCTCATTCACCTATTTATTTTGATGGTTAGGATGGTTGATTAATGTATTTTTCAAAACTTTGTACTTTGAAAAATCTTTATGGATCTCTATCATCAGTCATTTCTTTTAAAGTTGTTTACAATCTTGAAATTTTTTCAGATCTATTCCATTCAATAAAATTCTAAAGTTTAAAATAAGAGACGAAAGGTATTAGTAATAAGCCGATCTGATCAGGATCATAAATATCATCGGTATGAAATTATTAGGAAACTGATAATGGCTCTTGGTCGTAAGGTCAAGAGAAAGGGGGTCTCATCACAAGCCAACTAATTCATTTTTTGGTGATATTAGTGACTGACATTACCATTTGGTACCATGCTAGGTAGTGGTGTCTTATTTTATAAAACTTAAACTTTCAAAACTCAATAAAGCTAAAAATAATTTTGATTGAAGAATAGGAGGTCTCATCACGAGCCAACCTAATCATGATCATCGGTGCTGTCTAGTATAATTTTTTTTCCTGATCATCAGAGTGATTGCTCTTGGTTAAAATATCAAGAGACAAGAGGTCTCATCATGAGCCGACTTGCTTATTCTAGGTAGTTCTCGTGAATGATACTATCACATCAGGTTATCATGCCTAGATAGTAGTATTCAGTCAAAGAAATTGTTTCTGGTCATGATTTAAAAAAAAATGGAACAGATTCTATACTAGATTTTTCAGAGAAGTAAATTTCTATATCTTTTACTGATGGTTCAGATTATCATTACTATGAGTACTTTGTTTTGACTAGGATATTCTTAAGCTTATCTTTAACAAAATCTTTATTGACAGAGATGAGAATAATTCTGAATCATATTTGCATATATAAATCAAACAATGGTTTTTATTAGACTGGGAATTTTTTATTGTTTTGAATAGATTTTAAGATTTTGTTTGCACCGTAATTTGAAAATTATATGAGCAGAGATAACTAGTTTGCCTAGGTCGTCACCATTTGTTGGTAGGAAAAAACCCTCTCAAATTATTTCTACTTTGATTGAATAAAATTGATCAGTTCTCTTTTATAATTTTTCACAAAATTATTTAAGAGTGCCTTCAAAATCTTTGATTTTGAAGGTACTCTCAATCACAAGGGATAATCTGATCAAAGTAAGTTTAGGGAATACTTTTGCTTCAGATTGGGTGTTTTACAATTTGATTATTTAGCAGCTGTTAAAATATGATCAATTTTCATTACTATTTTATATGATTATATAACTGATGTGATGCTTATTATTATTATTTGTTGATTCACAATGCTTGAATTGAATTTTATAATTTCTGGTTTTGTTTGTTTTCGATTAAATTCCTTTTATTTTTCTTTTTTTTGAAATTTTTAAGATATGTTTTTTTATGGCTAAGTTACATGTTTATATATATTTGCTTAGGGTTGATTAATTTATTTTATTATATATTTTAACCCTTGGTAAATATTCATGTTATAATGGTCATATATAAGCCATGTTTTAATTTTGTAAAAAAATAAACTTAGCATTGCAAATATAATTTTAATCTTTTCTTTTGATTTCATTTCAAATTATTAAATCCAAAATATTATGTAATGATCATAATGAAGAATTGAAATTAGTTAAACAATCCTCATTACAATGGTTTAATGGTTTGAATCAATATTTTATGCTATATAGATCATCGTGCTAAGTCTGACTTAATCATGAGTTAAATCATTATGAACTTAGCTTTGAAAGGATTTCTCTATGGTATCATTTGCTTAAGGTTTGATGATTTCATCAATTCTATAAACCCTATGAACTCTAATGTTTCATAAATAAAATGCTTCCTATCGCACCGGCTGACAGTTCATCTAGTTCCAAGTATTAATTTTATTATGATGAAATTTAGTGCTTGAGATGAATGGATTTGACACGATTTTGTACACCTGTCAATTTACATGCTATGAGTTTATAACCCTGTACATTATCTCATATCAATATGATTCCGAAATGACAGTCCATTTAATGATGTGTTATGTTTTGTTTTCAAAATTATGATTTCGCATATCAGATCATTATGTTTTGGAATTGGTTTTATTTTTGTAAAGTTATGATAGTCATGCAATTATTTAGGGTTTCTATTTTGAAGCATGTGAGGGTTTTCAACATGCTTGATGAATTGTGTATACCCATTCCTTTTGTATTCACAACACCCTTTAGCCCTTCGTCCAAAGAAGAACCTGTAGTTGATCTAATGGCACCTCTGAGTCATTTCGAAGTTTCAGGACCGGAAATGATGGAAATGGATCCTGAAGCTACAACCTTATTTGAAACGATTGGTTGGAAAGCATTCTTTTGGAGTATCAATGGCCATAATGAAGAAGTCACTCGACAATTCGTGCTATCCTTTGATGGGAATACCGCTCAAATTGGTGACTTACAATTAGTTGTGGATGAAGAGTTTATTTCCAAGGCCACAAAGCTTCCTCGATGTGGAGAACGTTGGTTTAAAGGGGCGAAAATAGACAAGAGGAAGTTTAAACAATTTCTTCTTCCATTATCCAAAGATGATGCATATCTTAAACTCTGTTTTCCAGTCAAATATTTGAAGTCTCAGTGGTGTCTCCCTTTTCAGGTTATTTCTAGGTATATTTTTTGCGATGGCCATTACTCAAATGTTAATTTATACCATCTTAGGATTTTAGTGGCTTTAACTGGCTCAAAATTGAACTTGCCCTATTTTCTGCTTCATAGTCTACATAGAATGGCCGTAACAGTCCAACGAACTACTGTGAATCAAAGTCATAGTTTATTTCATTATGGCCTGATTAAAATTTTGGTTCAGTATCAATTAGCCACGATGAGAAGAACATGGGATGAGTTTTTAAGGGATAATGGTTTTGGGTTAATTGACTTTTGGCCTACTTGCTTAGCCAAGACTCATATTAAACGAAGGAGGCCTTTGGGAAAAGAAGCAAATCAAGAGTCTGAACCTATAGCTAATCATGAAGGGCTTGATAAACTCTGTATGATAGTTGAAATTGAAGAGTTCAATGCTTCAAACCCTCTTGAGCAACCCAAGGGAAAAAATGAAGTGAAAGACAAAGGTAAAAGCTTGTTCAAACCTCACTTTGTTAACTTATCTTTTGATTCGCTTCCTAAGACAATGTCAGGGGAGGGTAAGAATGAATTAAGGGAAAAAAAACCCAAAGATGATAATAAATCTCTTGAAACAGTTATGGGAAAATATGAAACAACAAGTCGACGATTTACTAGAAGTATGGTAAGTATTTCAATTCCAAAGACTATGGAACAAAATAGTGAACCTATCTTTGTTAATGATGATAGTGAACAAGAGAATGAATCTCCTCCTCATGAAACCTCATTCAAAGAGTTTGAACATGAACATAGTAGTAGTCATGGTAATTCTATGGATAATTCACCCTTATCAGTGCAACCAGAACATGAAGTTCAGTTTAAGCCCACATTAAATGATGAGTGTTCTTTAGAAGAAACTTTAAAGGTGGCACGCCAGTCAATCAAACTTTCCTAGCAACATAAGGATAAACTATTAAAAGAAGAAGAAGAAGCTCGCGTTATTTTGAAAACATAGTTACAACAACAGAAGAATGAATTACTTATGTGGGTGGATAGATGGCAACATATGAAGGAAAAGAAGGACATATATAAATCAGAGAAGAAGTTGTTAGCTGAGTCAAATGAAAATTTATTGAAGAATGAAAAATGCTATGAAGAAAAAATTCTAAAACTCAGAGCTAAGCTATTGGAGGCAAGGAAAGCCATCAAGATATGAATCACAACTTAACAATTTATTCTGTTTGTTTTTGTGATTTTGGTTGTGAGAGGTAAATGAGCAATTTAATAAACATCCTATAGAATCGAAGATTTTGTAGGATTGATTTATATTCTTATTGTCTTGTTATAATGTTAATTATAATTTAATGAGAAACTTATATTTTAACCGTTTGCTACAGGTGTACCTATGACATAAATACATTGAATCTAATGGAGATGGTTTTGTTAATGGTATGCGTCTTTGAAGCTGCTTTTGCATTGATAGACGGCATATATTCTGGATGGTTACACTCCATTTGCTACATTGGAAGATCATTTTTCCAGGTGCCTCTTTGTGTGTAAATTGAGTCTTGTCGACAATTGAAAGAATCTGGGGATGTTTATGATTTATCTTAACGGCTGTTAAGAGACTGTTTTTACTATTTTGTAAATATATCCTAGAATAACTCAAAAAAATGTTAAAATTTTGAGGTATATAAGTCCCAAAGAATTTTTGAGTAAGGGTTGATGGACTATTGAAGAAAAGACTTATTGAAAATATAATACAATTTCTGGTTTTGATTTCTCTACTCGAGTTTTACCTTCGTGGATAATTGTGACTAGATTTCTCAAATTGGTATCATTGCTTGTTACTATTTCTAAAAATTTAATATATATATTTTGATATACTATTTTCTCATCTTGCATTTTATGCAATTATATTGTGATATAATTGTGTTTATTATCTAAAAATATACTCTGTTTGCACAATATTGATGTTTGATTGAAAGTATTACTGAGTCTAGTTTATTAATATTTTTATTGATAATTGAGATTTAGTAGTAATACATTTCATATTTATTTTTGATCTCATCTGTATTTTTACAATGTTTTCATAAATGAATATAATCCTGTTATTCAAATATTTAGTATTGAACATTAGTTATTGATTAATAGGACATCACAGGATAAATTAAAGTACTTTTCTATTTTAATTTTCTGTTGTTGTGCATATTCAACAAAGTGATTTTTAGGATAATAATTTAGGTATTTTCGTTTGAATTGTTATTGTTTACCTCTTTGTTAATTTAAATCATTAATTGATAATTAATCTAGTTTTCCAAGTCGCTCTCAGCTGAGATAGGGTAGTTAGTTAAATTTTAATTCATAGTTTTAATTTAGTTTAAATTTAATAACTTTTAATTAGGATTTAAAAATAGATTATTTTGTTTAGTTCCTTAACCAGAAAAGTGAAACCAAAAACCAAAGAAATCAGGAGACTTTCATTAGGAAAGAAATTTTAGGGTTAGACAAACTTTAGATTAACATAAGATACATTTTGCTGAGTTTTTATATTCTCCTTAAGAGGATAAAATCAGCTAGTAGTAGGAGGCCATAACCTACGAGATTTAGTCATTCCAAACACACCGAGGGACGTTTTAAGTGCTTTGTGTGGACTATTTCTCCTTAGTTGACCCAGGTCAGAAAATCAGGCCAACAGGTTGCAACCCAACTATTGGTCCAACAAAACACCTCAATCACTTCTTCATGTCAATCCATCGATTTTGGTGTCCATCATCTTATGACATTATCATATGATGTAAACTTACAGACTCAATGAAACCAATATTGCTCCACCATGAAAAACCATTAATCCCTCCATGGAATCTACCTCCACTGCTCTCGATATGTCCTTACATTTATCAATACCCCCCACAAATATGAATTCCAAATTCCCTAAGTTCCCTTCGCGTTGTGCTACGAACAAGCCCACTATTAGAGTCGCTCTCAATTATAGTATTGTCGATGACTTGGACTAGTCTACCTCTGCCATGTCCGCTTTGGAAGCCTTAATAACTTTTTATTTACAATGCAAAGCCTTGTTATCTTCTTTAGGTGTATTCGACCCCTTTGATTCCAGGTTTATCACTTTCAACTTGGATCAAGGAGAACCTCAGATGACCATCCTCAGTAGCGTTCGAGGTTCCTGCCACCATTCAGAATTTGGTCATTCATCGATGCATCATCAATGAGGGTGCATCAACTTGTCTTATGCCAACCTTCATTTGGTAGAAGCTCGGATCCCCAACCCTTTAACCCTCAACCACCACCCTTCGTTCTTACGATGGTCGTGTTGCCCAACCACAAGGAATTCTCAGGAACGTCCCCATTGTGTTGTCCAGGAAAAAATATGTTTATTGACATCAAGGTTGTAAACACCCAACTAGATTACAACCTTCTCCTTGGATGTATTTACATGTACGCAATGCAAGTTTTTTCTTCAATAGTATTCTGACTCCTGATGGTCCCCCATGATGGGAAGATTGTGACCATTGACCAGTTGACGTACTACAATCCTAAAGGACCAAAAAATTCAAAGCATGTACTCCCTACCATCGACACCACCATCGATAGCGTATCCATCCCCTCCATGTTTCCCGTTGGTCCAGGCCTATTTACCAACGCCCCTTTGATTAACACCTCTTTGTCCCTACCACCTCCTCCCTCTAAATTTGACATATTGGAATTGTGCACCATCATATCCAGTAAAATTTTGACCTCATTGCAACCTAAGACGCAACCCCAACTGTAGACCACACCCCCCCAGACTTTCTCCAAGGAATGATTGTGGTTCATTTCCAATACACATCATTCCGTTTCTCTTTTCACTGTTTGGAATCGTGAGTAAAGCGGTTATGGCTATGCTTAACCTTTCGGGATTCACTTTGGGCATTTTAGTGTGGTACTTGGACCCACCCAACACCACAAATCATGTTGACACTAGTCCAACCCAGGGATAATTTTAGGGGTGAATTTTATCCCAGTGGGCTATATTTCCATGTTTTTCTCCCAAAAAAGATTCGTCATTTTTCATTTTTTGAAGCCCTATTTTGCCCAATTTTGATGGGGTAAAATTTTTTCACCCTAAAAATCACCAAATTATTATATAAATGATTTAAAATCCTTGGAAATTAAAATATTTTTTGAAAAATATCACCAATCATTTTATAGTTGGCATTTTAAGAATTGGTAATATTTGCCAACATTTATACACTTTTAAATAAGTATGGTTCCTTAAAATCATCCCTGGTCCAACCTATTAAGAAAGTGTCACACCCACCCCCTGGTACACAACCAACTACTTCTGCATCTACTCTTGTACCCCCTCCTCCCATGAAGACTGGGGTCATGACACTAAAATCCCCAGCAGAACCACGTCCACCTCCTACATGTGCCTTATGTGATGTCATCGTCCATGCGGCGCAAAATTTTCCTTATTTGTTGTTTATTCATGCCCATATACACACAATAGTAGAGAATGATGACACTACAGTTGTTAATGTACCAAATATCCCCATGATTAAGAACAAATCACTTCAAACAAACCACTCATGTGCAGTTTGTGGCTTATACGGTCATTATTCCCATCATTTTCCAAACTTGCCCGAGTACCAGTACCTCCTCATAAACTTTCATAAGAACTCCCTTGAGTTTTAAATCACTATCCTTGATAAAATCCACCCTCCAGCCTCTTCCTCAAACACCAACAACATGATCTATATGATCTCCATTTCCAGTCATCCTTCCCTCTCATCGACCGTGAAATTTCCCTCTAATTTATCTAGCCGCCGCTTTTGTAATGACGAAGAGATCGTTGAATCTCTTACGACTCTTGAGTATCCTTGGGATAATTTTCATTATCATTCATTTTTTATCCTCGATGAATCCTCATTGTTGGACCAGTTCTCTCTCGACTCAAAATATTTTATTCATGGAAGTGTTGATTGGTTTAAAAACCCAATCCTAGCGCCTAAAGTCTTTGAAGAAGGAAACATGGTCAATATCTCACCAACTATCCAAGTTGATATCTCAACGAAACTTGGGATAGTTAAGAATATCATGATCAATACTTCATGCTCTCTTGAGGAAGTCACCACCTACAAAACACTTTTTTTTTCAGGAATTCTGTGATATTTTCGCTTGGTCCTATACCAAAATGCTTGGGATTGATATATCTATCATTGAACATCACATTGACAAATTACCAAATGTTTCCCCCGATCACCAAAAGTAATGACCCATCCACCCGTCGAAGGCCCCTACCATCAAATATGAGATAGACAAACTACGCAAAGTAGGATTTATATACCCCATCGCATATACCACTTGAGTTTCCAATCCTGTTCTCATTAATAAAAACAAGGAACCATTCATGTGTGTATCAAATTCTGTGATTTGAATTTGGATTTTCCATAAGATAAATTCCCCACTCCATTTATTGACCATATCATAGATTCATGTGCAATTTGAACCCCTTATGTATTGGCATGTTCACAAGCCCTCCTCTCCATCGATACTGCAAAATTTCCCTTATTTTACCACGATTCACCATCCTGCAAGGATGCCCCACTAGTGTTCCACTGTTATTTTTATGCCCATCAACCATGATCCCAACACCACCCATTTTGGTACATCGAACAGTTACGCCTTGATTGACTGACCATTATGGATTTTACGTTAAGCTCTTTTCTAACTCCTTAAAGAATGAAAAGATTGGCGAGCAAGCTTGCTTCCCTTCATGCTCATTATAGTATTTTAAAGGGCGTCTATATGGAATCATTTATCCCTTTTTCGATATATGTAGACCAATTAAAGAAAATTACCACCCGAGCACCTTCCATCTAGGAACGATTCCATTTATATCATTTTATGATTTTTTGGACATTGGGACTGTAACTTATGAAAAATATCACTTATGGGTTTTATTTAAGCTCTTTTCCAGCCCTCTCATAAAGAAAAGATCACTGAGAAAACTTGGTTTTGTTCCTTCTTGTAAAAGTATTTGAATTACCTTTCAATCAGTATAGGTTTATCCTTTTTTGGCCTGGTTCGAATACCTACGAAAAAGAAGTCTCTCTGCCCCTTTAGGATAGGAGAGTTCTCCTTTGTACACTTTTATTATTTTTTGGCTTAGGATATTGTATGAAAAAGAGACCCATTGGATTCTTATTCATGTTTTCAAGTTCTCTGAACATGAAAACACCATTGATCATTTACCGTCTTGGGCTTGACAAAAATCCACGAGACAGTATCATACTGCGCATACTTCTATCCCTTCTTCAAGCTCCTTAAACTACGAAGAAGGCCCAAACAGTGCCTTTTGGTGCCCACACATATTGCATATAGTCTCACATTATGGCAGCATACCCCCCGTTGTGTTGCCTTTGTTCATAGTATTGTTCGTTTAGTCACCCTTGGACCCCCTACATATCACTTGTCTGGTTACTTCCCTTAGCATCTCCCATTACAATCATCTCCCTGATTCCATAGCTATGATTCTCTCCCCATGAGTTAATGCCATTTTATTCCAAGTCAACCCTGTTGTTATACTCTACACAAAGGAAGTTTGAGTCCTGTGTACTCCCATGTCCCTATTCCCCATTTAGTATCTCAATCCTTTTATTATTCCATATCTCTGGATGTAACCCTCGTGCGTCTATCAAGAAAACCTCATTGCCTTGGTAGTAGCAGGTCTTCCTCTATTGACATTAACACATTTATTCCAGAGGATATACCCAGAGGTCCCTGTATCTTGCTTTCATCCACCTCATTGATGAGTTCCTTGGACCACTTAAAATGAGTCCTTAGTTCCTTTTGGGCTGGATGTGTCTCACGTGCTCAACTTCAGCTACATTATTGAACTGCTGAGATTCGTAGAGGGTATCGGTTTCTTCATTATTTAATCAAAGACCCTAGTTGTCACCTAAATTTAGCACATTAGTGAGTCTATTTGGGACCCATACAATTTCATTTCCTTTGTGGTATTTAGGTTTCATTGGCGACAGTATTCGGAAGCCCATCAATATTATGCTTACGTATATCTCCAATATCATATGCAGTTTATTGTACCTCATATATTCTGACTATTAGTCATTGAGTCCATGCAATTGTGTACACCTTCAGCTTCAACAAAGCATCAATTATTGTGATATTACATTCCAAGAGAATGCCATTGTTTCTATGTACCAGTTCTTCATATCTATAGTTGTATTCAACCTCCCATTGAGGCCACCATTCTGTACTACCAGTTATATGTATTGATCGACTCTCTTTGTATGATCCTTGATACCCATTTTTGTATTGAGACCTTAATATGAATATGGGTATGCCCACCCCATCCATATATGTATGAGATCATATGTACCTCATCTGTTTTTGACAAGTAATAAAAATCAAAATCCATTGCAATACGAATGAGGAGACTCCACTATAGTATGAATGATAGAAGTGACCAAAAAGTATGTTGTTGAACTCGCTTTCATCCTTAAATTAACTGCAACTAGCTGTCTTTTTTCGACCAAATTTCATCATGCGATAATAATTTTATTCGTACGATAGGTATACTGCCTTTGACACATTTCTTTCCTTGCGATAGATGGAGAGTCTTCGCCACCATTTTTCTTCTGTGACAGACAGATAGTCTATGATAAATTTTATTTTTCCATGACAGACATATCATATACGACACAACACTCAATATTTGAAAGAAAACACTCATACTTTTTACATAAATAATACTCATACATTTGTGTTTTTTTTAATCAGTTGACCAAGTCACTATCTTGGTAAGGCTTTAGTCAACTTCCATTCACCAATTATTTGAAAGGTGTTCCATTGAATTTTTGCAATTGTACTGTGCCTCCTTCAGTGATCTGAATGATAACATATGGTCCCATACAATGTGTTCTCAGCTTGTCAGGATGCTTTAAAAACTTACTGTCACATAGGAGGACAAGTTCTTCGACTTGAAATTTATTATTCTTAATGTGTCTGTCATACCAGTATCTCTATCTCAAATTCTCAAGATTCTGATGATAACCTGCAACGAAACGCTCTTCCTCTAACTACAAAAGTTGTGACATTCTCTCTTTGATAGCACCAACATCAATAATTTCAGTAATTGTATCTACTCTTATACTAGGTATAATATATTCCATCGATATAACAACCTCTTGTCCATACACCAGTTGAAATGAAGTTTGGCTTCTCAATTTCTTACAGTTTGTGTGATATTCCCATAGTACAAAAGGAATTTTTCGTTTTTTTGGTCCCAATAATCTCTTTGAATGTTGCAAATATTTGTCAATGTGTTCTCTAAGATATTGTTGAATGCCTCGATAGCACCATTCGCTTGTGGGTGCTATGGTGTCATCTTCTTGTGCTAGATTTGGAATTCTTCAGTTAATTATTCGATAAACTAATTGAAAAAGTGTGTGCCCTGATTGGTTATCAAATTATTTGGGCATATAAATTTAGTCACAACATTGTCAAACAAAAAATTGTAACAGTCACAATAGTACAATAATTTACTGGCGTTGCTTCAGCCCTTCTAGTCAAGTAATCTGTCATTGTAATAATGTATCGTGCACCTATTTTTTTCCTGGTGGGTTGATAGGATCCATGAAGCAATAACCCATTTTTCAAATCCCTGCAAATTTATCTTAGGTACTAGTGGAATTTCATCTCGTCAAGATGTCTTTTCGGTTCTCTAAAAGATATAACTATTGAAGCAATATTCTCTAGCATCCACTTGCAAGGTAGGCCACCACAATCCTTCTTGTAATATCTTCTACACTATATATTTTCCAACATAATGGAATCTTGTGACACCATCATGCGATTCATTCAATATCATTAGTCTCTTGTGTTCCAATACACAGCGATGAAGAATTTCATTAGGTCCCATTTTATACATTTGTCCAGTTATCAATTGGAAATCTACGGCTCGTACAACTAATTTGTGTGGTAGTGAATCCAGCTGGTGCATATATCGTACTCAAGAATTGTATAATGTCTCTATAATTATCATCAAACATCATGATCATAAATAATTGTGCATCAGGAAGAATATCATCGAGATTATCAGGTTTTTCTCCACTTTCAACCCTCGATAGATGGTCTGGTTTTGAGTTCAATTGAATCGAATTAACAATGAATTCAAAGTCAAATTCCTAACTTCAAAGTCAAATTCTACTGATTTCCAGTTCTTATTAATGAATTCAAAGTCAAATTACTGGAAAAGGAGAAGCCACTGACAAATATTCCCCCCAGTACTGGCTTATTGACTAGGTATTTCAATGCAGAATGATCTCTGTACATTTTGAAATGTCCACCCAATAAATAGTGTCAAAATTTCTGAAACAAATACACCATAGATAAGCCTTCTCTTTTAGTTGTGGTATATTTTTTCTTTGGTGTTGATAATTTTTGGCTAGCGAAGGCAATAGAATGATCGATAGACCCTTAACTAGGTTGTGCTAGTACAATGCCAAGTGTTGTAATCTCACAGATCACATAAGGTTACCAATAATACATACTAAAACATAACTATAAATAAGAGACAAGAGACAATAACAGATAGGACGAAACATATTATATTATTATTGTAATGAGTTCATACAAGGCAGAGAACTGAACTAAGCTCTTGCTTGGCTCAACAGCCTAATATATACAATTTACAAACAGTTACAAAATAACTACCTATCGGTTAAGTGAACCGACACGACTGTTAGTTAAGTCAACTAATCTTTTAGTTTAGTCGGTCGACCGACTTAGTCGGATGATCGACTAAGTCGGCCCATCGAATTAGTCGATCATCGACTAAGTCGGTCTTCGTTCAAGTCAACTTATGTCGACTTGTTCCTTCTACATCTCCCCCACGAACAAAACGTTTCTTCATCCCGAAGAAACAGGGAGGGACAAAATTGATGTTTGTGACAGACCCTTCAAAATTGGTTACTGTTGTGGACTGTGCAGACGGATGGTCGGTCTCTTTTGCACACATATTTCAACAATAGCTGGCGCTGTGATGGCAAGGTGATGCTGAAAGTTGGTCCAACTCTGCAATGCCTTCTAGATATCGATTGTTAAGGTAGTGAGACTTGAAAGGATCAACATATTTTCGGACATGGGCATTTCTGCGATATTCTCCATGTTGGGACCCAAAAACTAGTTTTGCTCTTCTGTAGTATTGAGGAGTCGTTTCATCTATGGGAAAATGGTGTCGACTTTCTCTAAGTTGGGAAGGGCCTTTTGAATCCATTGATGTGCTTCCCTTTCCAACTTCTGCAGTTTGTTTGTCTCCATCACAATCTTCTCTTCAATTGTCTACCTCAGTTCTGCTTATGTCGACTTTCGACCTTCCAGAGCTTGGATGCCCTGCTGTGTCTGGTGGTAGACCTGCCCATAGTGCATCGGCTAGTCTCTTAAGACTTCCTCAGTGACAATGGATTCTTCCATATGATATTTTAGAACTTTGTATGCCTCCGAGAATGCAGTGTGCTGGGCCAGGGGTAGTCGGGCGGTCTCCTCCTTCTGTTCTGCCTTAGTCTCTTGGAGATGAGCTTGTATGGTCGACACCATGCTCTCGAAAAGCTGGTATGCCCTTTCAAGAGGTCGATCTGTGCCGAATTTGACAGGTCCTGGAACGACAGTTTGAGCAAGATCCCTGCATTGCCGAGAAACTCGACCTGTTCTGCATCCCTATCTGTGAGCTCCTTACTTCTTCTGACAGTCCTTTTCTTTGATTCTTTGGCCAAGGTTTTGAGTAGTTTGCCGACCTCTGTGTCGGTCAACGAACTTGCATATTTTAGGCTGATCCGCAGGCTAGATTTCTTTGTATGATGCTCTTTCTTTTGTTTTTGTCTCTCTGTCTCTTTCTCTTGGGTACCTGCAGTAGTGGAGGTTGGGTCTGTGGTTGGTGGATTGGAAGTCAAGGGTTTTTCTGGTTGGTTAGGTGGTATAGAAGTCGGGCGTGTTTCTTTTTGAGGAGGTGGTATGGAGGTCAGGGGTTTTTCTGTTTGAGGAGGTGGTATGACCACTTCCAGTTGTGAAGATAACGGTGGTTGTGACAGGTTTGGCTGTAATTCTGGTGGTGGGGATTTTGACGGTGGTGGTGGTGGTGATGGGGGTTGTGATGATGGTGGTGTTGGTGACAGAGTGGGGGTATGGATAGGGGTCGAAGAGTTGGCTGGAGTGTGTTGTGAACTTTGGTCAGAAGAGATACCTTCTTCCGAAGGTGTAGTGGGTAGGTCGTCCTGGGCGTCGGTGTTGATTGGCTCTGTGACAGACTGTGATGCGCCAATTACGTCGCCTTGTCGGTCGTGGGTGAATGTCATTGTAATGTGTACATAGGGCTTCTTGCTTGCATAGAGAGGGGCTGTTGTTCATATTTTCTATGCCAACTGAAATAGTGCAGGCAGCATCTTGAAGAATGCTTTAAGCTCGACATCTTTGTCGACCTTGGCTCTGACTGCCTCCGGGATTGCTCTTTGATATATGTCACTGGGACTGCCCGTCTGTTGTGCTGGTGCTTGCTCCTCAACTATTTTGGTTGGTGATGGGGGTGGTGGGGTCGACACAAGGTCAACTATGTCTTCAAGTGTCGATGTGATTTTTGATTTTTCCGATCGACCTTCCGGGGCTCCGGCTGCCAAAAACCGTTGAAACTGGGTTTCAACTGGGATTTTGTTTGCGTTGGCATCCTAGACAATGTCGACGGCCATAGCTAGGAGTTCCTCCTCATCATCGGATGATTCGGAAAGGATAAGCTTGCGCTTACCCTTTCCTTGCTGTACTTTTTGAGCTCTGAGTCTTTTTCACGCAGCAGCCATCTCCTTGGCCAAGTTCTTAATGATGCTTTGAGATAAAGCATACTCAGGGTTGTCGGTCTGTACTTCATCTGTCAGCAGCCAAATTGGGTCGACAACTGTTGGAGCCAGTGGAGTGGGTTGTTGTAGTGGTTGTGCTTGTGGTTGTTGTTGCTCTATTGGTGGAGGGTCGACTACCTTTGCAGTCGGGGGTTTGATAGTGATGTGGACCTGGCTAGTGGTCTCGACCGGGGTGTCCTTCGACACAAATGTGCTTATATATAGATTGAGCTTGTAATATTCCTCCTTTTCCTGGTTGGTGAGGGGCTCCTGTATGGAAAAGTCGATCTATTTGGCGGCGTCTGGGACTGGCATTTTAGTCTTTTCCTGTCGCGATAGTTCCCGAAAGATCTGCTCAACCGTCGGATAGTAGTCGAGGTCTTGGGCTTTGGGGTCCTGACCTTGCATGTACCAAACCGACATGTGTTCAAGTTCTAACTGTATATGGGATTTCATAGGGAGGTTTCATCGGATGTTATGGGGCACCCTCCACCTTGTCGTGCGGACCTTCAACTGCTGAAACCAGTTTTCTAAGAAGACTTTCCCCTGTGAAAGCTCATGTAGGGTTCCTCTTTGTGAAAAGGGTTTAAATATGTTCATCTTGAATTTGGTTGGCTCTTGGAATACTGGTCTTCCTTCTAGATAGATATGGTACATAACAATCCATAGAATGAGAGAGGGGAACTTGATCATACCTCCCGTATCTTGGCATCTTTCGCAGATGGTTTTGACCATGTCGGCAACATAGTCTCCCCAGTGGTAAATCCGACCGTTGGTCGCGATTGTGTCAACAGCCTCCAGCATCTCCAGTTTAAGGTCGCTGCCTCGACCGGCTAGTGTAAGGGTGATGGCAATGATTTTAGCCACGATTTGTGGTGTCTGTGTCGCAATCTGTCCAATCATCAAACCCTTGGAGTTCTTTCCTGACGACGAGCCCGTAAGCTCTTCGACTAACCCTTATTTTATGCAAATGGGTATAGGGCTACCTTGGTTGGATAGACCAGTTAGTCATGAGATAACATCCCCAGTAATGTCAATAAGCCGGTCGAAGTAGAATCGACCGTTGTGGTAACAACTGATAATGAATTTGACCGCGGCTTCTTTTGTCCCACCAAAGCTGGCCATCAATGGTGCGTTAGGGTAGTTGAAGATGGTCCTCTTCTGGATTTTCTAAGCGGCCTGGGTCAAAATTTTGTCGATATAGGCCCATTCTTGGATTTCTGTCCAGAGTTTCTGCCATTGGCCATCTTGGACTTTGGCATTTTTTATGTTCTTTAAGTGGCGGACCAAAGGTGTGTCCTCCGCCTACAGCTCTCTCGCCTTAGCTATTGCTCAGGTCAGTTTGGGTGCCATCTGTGTCGGGTTGGTCGAAGGTGTTACAAGGTTCTTGGTGTTTAGTCGACTGAGATTGCGGATGCCCTGTGGGTAAATGGCGTGGTGGATGGACCTTCGACTGTCTGGTATTTATAGGTGTGGGTGTTTTTGCGTGCAGGGATGGACGTATTAATGGTGGAATGGACAGTTTGGCTGTAATACTTAAATGGGACTTAATGGCAGAATGCATGCGGTGCTCGAGGCCATCAATGCGTGATGGGACTCTTGAGGTCGTCGGTCGGTGTCGGAGGTGAAAATGGTTGGGTGGACTGGTCGATGAGGATGGTCGAAGATGATGATATCGGTTATCGAATTAGTGAGTTGCTGTCATGGTTGTTGTGTGTGATTGTATTGGTTTGTTTTGGACATTTTTAGGTTTTTATGGGTTTTTTATTGACAGTTAAGGTCGTTATTTGATTTTTTTTTCCAGTTTCTGTAACGTTTGATTCGGGCTCCACTAACAAGCTTCCGAAATACTAGGCCCTCTAATGTCTTTAGTCAGACCGAGCCATTGGGGTTTATTTCTTCGACAATGTAAGGTCCCATCCATTCTGTATGTAGTTTCTTGGGTTTTCCCTTGACTCGACTGTTATAAAGTAAAGCAAGGTCGCCGACCGACAGGTTTTTGTTTTTGATGTTACGATCATGCCAGGCTTTCTGTTGTTGTTTGTGAATTTCCTGATGCTGGATAGCCAGGATTCTATGTTCTTCTAGCTTACTGAGTTGGAATAGTCAGTCCTTTCTTGCCTGTTCGACATCAACATGTAGTAGTTGTGAAATAATAGGTGTCTGCTGTCGGAAATGTAGGGGGGCGACTGCTTCCTACTCGTAGACTATTCGAAAGGGGGTTTGGTCGGTCGACCGTTTATATGCTGTCCTATATGCCCAGAGAACCGCAGGGATTTTCTCATCCCAGTCGTCTTTGTTGGTGTTGCATATTTTGGTTAACCCTTTTTTCAATGTTTTGTTAAAAGCTTCAATCATGCCGTTTGACTAAGGATGATATGCAGTGCATCGTCGGTGGTCGATGTGAAACTGGTCGGTCAAATTTTTGATGGTTTTTTTGATAAAGTGTGATCCTTGGTCGCTAATAAATGTGAGTGGGCATCCAAATCTAGTGATAATGTTTTCGTAGATAAAATTAGCAGCTACCTCACTTGAACATGTATCGACAGGTTCAGCTTCTGCCCATTTGGTGACATATTCCACTGCCGTGATAATATATCTTGCACCTGATCATTTGGATGGGATAGGAAAAGGTCCTATGAAGTCTATATCCCAAAGTTCGAATGTGAGACTAGGGTTTATAGATATCAAGGGAATTTCTGTGCTTGGCAGAGGTCGACCAAGTCGTTGACATCTGTCACATCGACTAATGAAGTTTTTGCAATCTTTGTGGATTGTCGACCACCATAATCCTGACTGTTGGATTTTCTTGGCAGTTCTATCTGCTTGAAAGTGTCCTCCTGCAGGTCCATAGTGTGCTTCATGCATGATTTGTTCTCTTTTGTGGTCGAGTACACATCTTCTGAGAATGTCGTCTAACCCCATTTTGTACAAAAATCCATAGATGTGGCTATAGGGTGCAGCCTTCATAGCTAAGCTTTGTTTTTTCTTGGTGTTCAGATCTTCTGGTGCCTGACCTTTCTCTAAGAACTGAGCTATTTCTTGTAGTTCTTTGGGTACTGCTTCTATGCGGAATAGATGTGCATCCGGCAAGTCGTCATCGACTCCGGTCAGTTCCTCCCCTGTGTCGATACGGGATAGGTGGTCGGGCCCGAAATTTAGCTTTCCTAGTCGGACAACGACTTCGAACTCAAATTATTGAAAAAGGAGGAGCCATCGACAAATTCTCCCATGATGAAGGGGTTTATTCAGAAGGTACTTCAAAGCTTGATGGTCGGTATAAAATGTGAAAGGGTTGGCCAATAGGTAATGTCGATACTTTTGGAGAGCAAAGACCATACCTAGGGCTTCTCTTTCAGTGGTCGAATAGTTCCTTTCATCTTTATTTAATTTTTGATTGCTGTATACTATAGGGTAATCCATCCCATCATCCCCTGGTTGATTAAGGATGGCTCCAATTGCGATGCCTGATGTATCAATATCCACATGAAATTTGGTCGACCAGTTTGGAAATTTGAGTATGGGGGCTTCGACCAGTTTTCGTTTCAGTTTGTCGAAGGATATTTGGCATTCTTTTGTCCACTTAAATTCTTGGTCTTCCTTTAGTAATTATTCTAAAGGGTATGTCATGTCTGAATAGTGTCTGATGAACTTTTGATAATATCCTATATGTCCAAGTAACACTCTGACCTGTTTAGGGTTTATCGGGGGTTTCAGGTCAAGGATGATTTTAATTTTTGCAAAGTTGACCTTGATACCATCTTTACAAACAATATGCCCTAAGATTATTCCTATAGGGGTCATAAAGATACACTTCTTAATATTCAAGGAGAGTTGAATTTGTCGACATCTCTCCAGCATAAGTCGGAGCCATGTGCAGTGATCTTTTAAGGTGGAGTATATAGTCCAATCGTCGAAGTATACTGCCATGGTCTTATATATATATTCTTGGAAGGTCTTGACAACAATTCGAGAAAACACTGCAGGTGCATTCTTTAGCCCAAAAGGCATAACTCTGTAAGCAAAAGAGCCAAATTCACAGAAAAAGGTTGTCTTCCTTTGATCTTCCTTTGCTATTGGGACTTGGTTATACCCTGAGAATCCATCTGTCAAGGAATAGCATTCATGTCCTGCCACTTCATTTAAGATTTCATCAGCATAGGGGGTTGGGAATGGATCTGTCAATGTGACTTTGTTAAGCTCCCTAAAGTCTACACAAATTCTCAACCTTTTCGGGTCGTGTTTCTTTGGCTGGACGACCATGGGACTTGCCCATTCGGACTGATCGATGGGGTAAATGATCCCTGCTGCCAGCATGTTGTCTATTTCCTTTTTAACCATTTCTTTGTACTTATGAGCTAGTTTATATGGTCTTTTATTGACAGGTCGGACATCAGGTTTAGTATCTATTTTCATTTCTCCCATCTCATGTACTAAGCCTTTTAAGTCTTTACAGTCCCTTGCAAAGACATCCTGGAACTCTCTAAGTAAGTTCACTATTTCAGTGGTCTGTTGTTCATTCCAGTAGTCACCAATCTTGGCTATTTTTGGTCGATCGTCGTTGGAAATATCGACCTCCTTAGTTTTCACTTTGGCATCTAGCCACTCTGGTGCTTTAGCTTCATTTATCGGCCGACTTCCTTCTGTGAATTGTGAGAATGTGGCAGGGAAGTTGGCTGCAGTCATTCTGTCAAGATCGGGTTTGTCGGTGGTCTCGACTTTCAATATTGAGTAGATCGGTTTGGTTGTTTCAATGTGGTTGGTCTTCCATCTGAAGCTCTTACCTTCTGTGTGTTCATTTTCTAAGTGTAAACGTGTCAACTATGATTTTGGTTCAGTTTGTATCTTGTTATAGTCCTTGATATGTCGATGGTTGTGGAAGGATTGTTTTTCTGTCGGTTGGAGAAATTGTTTGATTTGGTGTGATGTCCCAGCCAATTTGTCATTTTGAGGTATGAACTAGAAGTCCTTAATAAAATTTTCTTTAAGTTCATGCCAAAAGAAGGTTTCTCCTTGAGCTTCCTCCATCTTATACCATTTCTTAGTTAAGTCACCTAAGGTTGAAGGAAACAGATGTGGCCAAGCTCACTCATCTTTGTATCCAAGCCTTCTCCACTCCTTTTCACATAGCTTGATGTGTTCTTCAGGGTTTTGTCCTTGGAAAAAGATAGGGAGTTGAGCTTCCTGGGTTAACTTTTTCCCACCAAATCGTTCGACAAAGAAAGTTGAAGTAGTTGTCCAGGTCTGCAATTTTGATTGATGGGTGTCCCACCATCTAGCTGCTTGACCTGTAAATGTTTCCACTAAGCTTTGAAGTCTGCCATGTTCTCCAATATTTTTAGATACTTGTTCGACATGCATGACTAGGGATTCCCTTTCCTTATACCTGGGCATTTGAGTAGTATGTAAGCTGTTTGGTTGTAAGGTGGGTCGTTCCCTGACTTTTTTTTCAAATATTTTAGGGATAATTGATACAATGAAGCACTGTCCGGTGGGTTTTTTCTGTACTTTTTGTATAGTTCAACACCCTCTTGCTTGTGTTTCATAATTTTCCATTTCCCAGTCATATAATTCAGCATCCGAATTATACCCAATTGAGTCTTGGTTACCTAAGTGAAGTTCCCCATAGATGTTTGGCTCTGTATAGTCCCTATTGTTTTGGATCTGATATAGCTGTCTAACATCGACTTCCTCATCCATCGGTTCTGTCCAAGGTTGTCCTTGGAAAGGATTAATTGGTACAATGATTTTGTGACCATTCCCTTTTAACTTAGTTCGTTCTTCGTCTAAGGATATGGATACTTTCATCTTTCGTCCCCAAGGTTAACCAACTAGCGCGGGAAAGGAGCTAGATCCCTCTTTTGGGTCGATAATTTCGAAATCAACCTTAGTCGAAATTCCTTTGATGGTCGTGTCGACATCTTTCCAAACCCCAATGGGTTCAATAAGACCTTGGTCGGTGAGTTTTAGGTATATGCCTGACTCATAGAGTCGAGGTTGGCCCATCTTTTCCCATGTATCCCGGGTCATGATATTTACCGGAGACCCGAAATCGAGTACTACTTGTCAGACGTGGAACCCTTCAATTTCCAGGTCGACAAGTGGGTCGACATCGTTTTTGTCTTTTTGATTGAGGCTGCATATGTTCTTAGTTTGTTTTCCAAAGTTTGTGCTTTTTATTTCGTGTAATAAATCAATGAACTGGGCTATGGATTTGTCTGTTTGGATGAGATGAGTTAATTGCTGTGTCATGCTAAGTCGACTAGTAATAATGTCTTCTTGCTGTGTAATGTCTTGAAATATGTGGGTGGCTTCTTGATAGGTTTGTTTTTCCTTCAGAGGATCCGGATAACCATTTGTGTTTTTAATTTTACTAATTTGGGGGTTATCAGGCCCTGTTTTTGTGCCTTGGCGAGTGACAATATGCAGATTTTTAGTAGTTAATACATCATGCTTTTGTACACAAGACAAGACATTAACATTTTTCTTATTATTGATTTTTTCTAACATGGTAGGACAATCCTCCAGAGAGTGATCGCCTACTCCACAATGTGTACAAAATTTAAGGTCATTTCTGTGCTTGTACAGACAGTCTGCGCATCAGTGCCCTTCTTTATAGTAGATGAAGCACTGGGTAGATCGACGCGGTCGTATGTCGCGATTCCCGACGAATCGACCTCTTCCTCCAAACCCTTGTCGTCGATTGTTGTACCGGCGCTCATATCGTCGGCCTTCGTATCATTGCCCGTTCTGGTCATTGGTATTATTTTGCTCATTGCTTTACGCCACTGCATTCGTCTGGTAGACCGCCTGATAGTTCTGTCTGTTTTTCAGGTTTAATTGATAGTCGACTGTATTGTGACTTTTTGTCTCACAGATGGCACACCAGGAATCTTTTGCGTTCTTCATGTTAAACGGACATTCTTTCGTAGAATGATCTTCGGCCTCCTGGAAAATGTCACAAAATACTTTAGTTTGCACAAAGCGGACGTCTTGTCGACTGTATTCGTGTCGACAATTATCTTTCGAGTGTCCGGCCGTCGAACATTTAGTACACCAGATTTCTTGATTTTTGAGGGTCGGTTCTTTCAAGGAATTCTGCACATTCTCAAGTTGTTCTTCTATCCTTTGGTCTATCGGATACACAGGTATATCTTCGTCCATTTCCACCTGCAGAGCTTTGGTCAGCGCATCTTCATATGTCTTGAATGTTTCCAGACTGATATGTCAGCGTACTTTCTATGATAATCCTGCAAGGAACCATTGAATTAGTAGTTGTTCATCAATAACATAATCTAATTGGCTTAATAGGTCCTTCCATCATTTGTCATAGTTGCGGACTGTCTCCCCTGGATTTTGTTGTGTTGTCTTAAGCTTTTTGGCGGCCAGGTGTTTGGCGTCTGGGGTTTTAAAAAATGATAAGAACTATGCTTTAATCTCAGCTTTCGTTGCTCTGGGTTTCCTTTCCGAAAAGGTCATGTACTAGGTCAAGGCCCTTTTCCGTAAGGCTCCCGTGAACTGAGCCATCTGTCGGTCTTCATCCGTCACCTGGTTTGCATCCCAGATCGACTCACAGATGAACCAATGTTGTCTGGGGTCTTCATCCCCCTCGTAGAGAGGAATGTGAGCTGATCCATGACCCATTTCTGAGTCACTTTCACTGCTCTCAGAAGTTGGCGGGGTTGGAGGTGTTGGTGGTGGTGAAAGTGGTGGGGTTGTTGATGTAGTTGCTCCTGTGGAATTTTGGTTGACGGAACTGGTGCCTCCGTCGGTGGTCGATTCGTCTTCAACGTATAGTGGGTTGTTGTGGATTTCTATTGTCGATGGTCCACTAAAAATTTGTGTGCGCAGGTCTGCATGTTCAATTTCTTCAAAAGCTGTATTTGGCAGGGGGGGTGCTCCTTCATGTGTCGGTTAGAGCAAGTGGATACTTCGGAGGGAGGGTGCCACTTGAATCGTCACCCAATTCCCTTCGAATGGTCGGTGTATGACAAGATGTCATCCGATGTATGTATCATCACCTAGTCGACTCCAGATACTATAGTCACTAGCTCTTAGTCGGAGGTCGCCTTCGACAATAGTCTGTATTCTGGTATGTCGATTTAATGGGGAAAGGGTCGTTCCTTCACCGGGAGCTATTAATTGGAGAGCTTCTGGATGCTCTATCCATACTTCTTCCTCCATAGGGGACACCTCTTATTCTACGCCCTCTTCCTATCAGTCATGACCCGACTCTGGCGGATTCTCTTCACGGTCGGTCTCCCTAGGGTTTTGTTCTCTGCGCATCCCATCGGCTCTTTCGCGTCTTGCTTCCCTTCTTTGCTATCTTTCATCCCTTTCTTGTTTCTGAATGTCCGACATACTTCCGTACAGTACTATTTTCTTGAAGTCTTATACGGTCGAATTTTCATCACTGGTGACGTCTATCCTCCTGAGGTCGACTAGGATCCACTATAATCTACCTCCGACACAAGACCAGCTACCCCCCCATAGCCTACCTGACACTTTTAGAAAGCCTGGATAGTTCGAGTTACTTGCTCAGGAAGTATTGTCACTCCCTTTTTATAATAAATTTCTCCCACTTCCTCTGCTTTTCCACTCAGTTGGTGTTTGGGGGCTGTTCGCACAGTGGTGGTCTAGGTTCGACGATGTGGCCTGCTCCGTTCTCTATCAAGAATTTGAACAGCAAGGTTGGCAGGGAGCACAAGAATTGTTCGGTGAAATCTGTGTAGAATTTCGCTTTGATAGTTTCTACCGACGTTCGGTATTCAACTGCTTGCTCCTCATAGAAGTCGTCGGCGATTTGCTCGAACCACTCCGACAATTTTTTTCAACCTCCATAGAACAGTTTATCTAGCAACTGCTAGTCTTGAGTCGCGTCCATCTTTCTCATCCAGAAGCTGCTTCAACAGTTGTGGCACTGATTCGATGAATTTTTCATGTGTCTCTATGAAAAATCTTGCTTTAGCTTCAGCGACTGTCAATCTGTTTCTTCTTGTGTAATTTTGCAAGTAGTTCGCAACTTTATGGTCCCACCAATCCTTGATCTCCTGCTCTGGTATCATATGTGAGCATATATTTTAGACATGTACTATAGGCAATGGAACCAATGTTGTAATCTCACAGATCACATAAGGTTACCAATAATACATACTAAAACATAACTATAAATAAGAGACAAGAGACAAGAACAGATAGGATGAAACAGATTATATTATTATTGTAATGAGTTCATACAAGGCAGAGAACTAAACTAAGCTCTTGCTTGGCTCAACATCCTAATATATACAATTTACAAATAGTTACAAAATAACTACCTGTCGGTTCGGTGAACCGACACGACTGTTAGTTAAGTCGACTAATCTTTTAGTTTAGTCGGCCGACCGACTTAGTCGGCTGATCGACTAAGTCGGCCCATCGACTTAGTCGGCTGATCAACTAATTCGGTCTTCATTCAAGTCGACTTATGTCGACTTTCTCCTTCTACACCAAGCGTAACAGACGATGCATCGAAATCCACGTGAAATTCCTTCTTCTAGTAGGGAAAAACTAGTATGGACATTGTGATGATCTTATTCTTTAGGGTGTCCAGAATATCTTGGCAGTGTCCTGTCCATTGAAACATAACATCTTTCTTCAATAGTTTCTCCGTTGGATTAGTCACCTCTACATATACCTTGATAAGTTTCTAATAGTCCCTTGTATGTCCCAATGGAGTTCTCAATTTCTTTACTGTCGAGGGTGGTGGTGTTGGAAATTCGGTTCAACGCTCCCCATGAGTTTCATGACATGGAATAATTGCCTCCCAAGATCCTAACTATGAATATTGTGGAGGAGATTAATACTTGTGGGTTTTTGTCTAATGGTGATCATGAGTCCAACAAGCGGTATCGGAACAACATGTCAAGGGTTAGAAACTCATCTGGCTCACGTTCGGGGGGAGATTGTTGGACATTGGGTTCAATGCTCCCCATGAGTTTCATGACATGGACTAATCACCTCCTAAGATCCTAACTCTGGTGATTATGATAGATATTAATACCTGGAGGTTTTGGTCTAACAGAAATCATGAGTCCAACAGGTGGTAAGTCGACGATGATCACAATTTTAGCAAGATTGACCAAGATTCCATCGCGAGAAACCACATGGCCCAATAGAATTCCAAATGGGTCATCAAAAATACATTTCTTTAGGTTCACCGAAATATGATACTGTCAACACCATTCCAACATCAGTACTAGGCTCTCAATATCATCTTTTATGAGTCCAAACACTGTCCAATCATCGAAATATACCTCAAGAAATTTACGAATAAAGTCTTTGAAAGCAACCACTACCATTCAGGAAAAGATAGCAGGATCATTCTTGATTCCAAAGGGCATTATCGTATACTGGAAACACCCCCAATCGGTCGCAAAAGTTGTATTATGTCGATCTTCCTTCATGATCATGATTTGATGGTAGCCAAAGAACCCATCAGTGAATGAATAGACTTGCTAACCCTTGGCACTCTCCAATATTTCATCTATAAATGGAGTCGAAAATGGTTCATGCAATCCGACATCATTCAAATCCTTAGGTCGAGGAAAATACGTACTTCACAAGCAATTTTCCTATCATGCACTACCATCATGTTGATCCACTCAGATTATTCAACCGGTTCTATGATACCGACACCCAACATTCGATCTAACTCTATATTAAATTTTTGTTTGTACCACAGATTCAGCTGGTATGGTTGTTGCTTCATAGGCTTTGTGTCGAGCTTTAATGGTATCTTCATCTCTCCAAGGTCCCTGAAAATCCCCTTCATCTCTAAAAACGTTTGTAGGGAACATATCTTGAAATTGATGCAGTAGGTCTGTGATATTCCCGACAACTTCATTGTCCCAGTGATCTCCAATATTGGCGAACTTTTGATTCTCTAGAGATCCAATAATTTAATTTCTTGAATTTTCAATAGATTCAAAAATTGGTTACTTAAAATATGAAATACTTGCACCGCGTGAGTACCTTCAAACTCTGGTGTTGATTAAATTGACATTGTTGTCAACATAAGTTCACAAGGAAACATTGATGAAATATTCCAAAAATATTGTGCCAAAATAACATAATTGGCTAAGCAGAGTTAGAAGCATTATAATGCAAAGTTTCTATGAAGTGAATATTTGGATGACCCATATCATAAGAGAGAGAAAGATCAATGGTTTAGAGTAGGTTACGTAATGCCAAGGTGTAATATTGTTAAAGCTACAAAAATACTATTGCAGAAGAGATTTGCGGAAGTTATTTTTGAGAATATATGAAAATCAGATCTGTAATCTGCAATACACAACCCAACTACAGAAATAAATTTGCGGCCGCACGATTTGCAGAAGTCATTTTTGAGAAATTATGAAATGCATACCCGCAATCCGCAATTGCGGAAAGTTAATTGCAGAAGTTGTTTTTGAAATTTTGGAAATGCATACGTGCAATCTGCAATCCGCAATTGCAGAAGTCGTTTTTGAAATTTGGGAAATGCATATCCACAATCAGTAATCTGCAGTTGTGGAAGGAATGAGTTCCCATAGATTGCGGAAAGGACGATTGTGGAAAGATCATTGCGAAAAAGATAAATGCGGAATCCTAGTTCAAAAAAGTTGAAAGGCAACCTTGCAACCCGCAATCCACAATTGGAGAAGGAAGGAGTTCCTACAGATTGCAGAAAGATTGTTGTGGAAGGTTAATTTTGGAAAGACATTTTGTAGAAAGATAAAATGCAGAAAGGTAAATGCATAAACAAAAATACAGGTTGTGGAAAGGAAATTGTGGAAGGAATTTTGTTGCGGAAAGTTCGTTGTGGAAGTCATTTTTGAGAAATATATCTAATTGTTAAAGGAGGTTGAAAGGGAATTTTCAAATGCCTTCCAAAGGTTCTCCTTATGCCAATAAATTTGTCAAAAATATTGTGAAGTATGCCTACACATGGTGAAGAATTCCCACACAAATGGTTTGGGTATACCCAAACAAGGAAGCAATTGAGTTCTTGTCTACTTCTACAAAGCAAGTGCTGATGTAGATAACAACAAAATAAAGGATGACATGAAAGCTACAGGCAGTGAAGAAACTGTTTGTAAATTAAACATGAAAACTATAGGAATAAACAATGAATTATATCTCCAAGAATGTTATTTGTTGAAGAATGTCAAATTTGTTAAAATAAGATAATGACTCTCAAAACATAATGTATTATTTATTTAATAAACATAATTAAAGGGAGTGACTGATAAACTAAATAGAGCGTTATAAATAGAATTAGATTGATGAAGAGATGTATTTAATGAAATGTTATTTGTAGCAGAGTATATTATTAATTGAAGCTGAGTATCAACGTAAAGTTAATTAGTGAAAGGGTGTGATAGTGAAAAGCCATGTTCCAAAATGAAGAGGTATGATATCAATGAAAATACATGCTGGTTCATATGGGTATGATGAATATATATGTCCATATTTCAACCTATTGAAGAGTGTCTTTGTAGTCTGAATTGTTAAATTATTGAACCATTGATATACAGTAAAATGAGAGCAATTGAAAGATAGAATTGTGCAGTGGAATATCAAGAACAATGTACACTGAACAAGACAAATTTGAGACAAATTTGATAAGAATTGATCAATTAATTACAACATTAATCTACATTATTCCAATATTAATACAATGGTGTTACAATAATTAGTATTTGAATCATCTGGATAAGATTCAAATATACCAACTAAACCTGACTAACTGGCTAACTCACTATGTCTAAACCACTATCGGAGCTCACTATTCTAACTCTAGATGTATAAATCAATCTACAATCATTTAATCTAGTTAAACTAATGAGGTAGGTGGAAAAATGTGCCACTCCCCATGCAACCATGCAAAATTTGCACTAGACTAATTGACAGTGATCTAACTGATTGTAAATGGAGGTTGACTCAACATAACTACCTACCTACCACAACGAATTGATGGAGGTTTTTGGTGGAACTCAGAGTGGCTTCTAGAATGTAGGAATTGGCACCAGTGGAACCAAATGGAACTGATGGCACCAAAGGAACCAGTGGCATTAGTGGCACCAATATCATGGTGGCACCAAACTCTAGCAAATGACTCCTAAGTTAGGCAAGATGATCAAATAGACTATATATGGACAAGTGAGGATTATTAATCCCAACATCCCCCCCTTAATCCTAACTTTGGATAACTTGGGCCATGGAAACTAGGCCCAAATTCACCTATACAATCTAAATGACATAAAATATTGCTTAATAAAATAAGGAAAATGGGGAAAACCTCATGGGAAAAAACCCCCTTAAAATAAGTAGGAATCATGAAATTTTGTTACAATTTGGAACTCTATGGAGCAACCATGTAGAATCATGGTTCTTTTGTGCATCAGCATCCTAGTAATGTCATGTGAACCTATCCAAACTAAATTATTATGTCTGGATGAATTTTCCTCTTTGAAAGAAGAGGAATATGCTCAACTGAATCAAGAACATAGACAACTGCAAGATGAAAATTTGGCCCATGTAGAGCAACTAAGATCAACTGATGAGAGAACAAAAATGATTGAGAATTTGAACCATGTGAGGTAAACCCATGAAAAGTATATGTTGTAGCCTTGGACATTGAACAATGTGAGGTAAAATCAGCTCCAAGTGTTAGGAGCAAGTGTCGAGGTGAATGCATGATGTCTCAATTTTTACTAGTATTGTGAGGAGATGAGCATGTGATCAAGTAGAAAGGTAGAGAAGTACCAAGACCATGGAGAGAGAATGATTGAGATCCATAATATGAGATAGATTCTAAAAAGTCCAATTATTCACAAAATATAATATCATCAAATTCATGAGATAAAACTCATATCAAATCCCTAGCAACAATTTTGAAAGGGACTTGAGGTACTTGATTTTTCACACCAAAATTGATGAGAACAACTACAAGTATTACTGGAGGCTCTTGAAAATTAAAATTTGAACCAAATAAGTTCATATCATATCCAATAGTTTCGAATAAAGTTTTTAAGTGCTCCATTGATATGGTAGATGCACAATTTTCTCCTTCTTCAACAAAACTCTGAGTAATCGATGCAAGCAATCATTTAGGAATTTGTTGGAAGCTATATATCAATGAGAGTGAATGGATCACTCCTAAAATATGATATTTTTTCCAAAACATACAAAGTATTACCTTTCTACACACCAACATCAACATTAGAGAGAGAGGAATCAAATTCCTCTTCATTTTCTGAAGCAATCACTGGCAAACTTTGCACCGAATTTAATATAGAAGAATCATTGGAGAATGCTTGAGTAGAATGGAAGGAGAGTTTTTATTAAATACCATATATTTGAATGTATTATTTTGGATCAGCTATATGATAATATGAGATATTAGAGATCTCATAAACTTTCAGAGCATCAGGAGAAGGAGTCACTCCAAGGATACTTTCTTCAATTCAAATTAATTGTTTTGAAGATTTTGATTCTTCTTAATCTTGAACAACTTCATCAGAGAGAGTGGAGGCTGATAATTTTGAATAAATAAATCTTTTGGTGTTGGGTGTGCTCTCGAAATTGCTATAATGATCCTCATTGTGATTTCCAAAGGTTCTATCCAATTCTGCCTAGAGATCCTTTGGGTATTCAGTAGAATCAATAATGTAGCGCAAGCTTGGAGAAAATGCCAGACATATGATTCCAAAATCTCTATCACCGTCATTTAGCCATTCATTCTCATATTCATAATACTCTTAATCAAGTCCAATAGATACCTCATAGATACATTGTCTCTTTAGAGATGAAATCATCTTCAATTTCCATTCTGGATATCTTGTGCGTGGAGTAAGAAGAGGAACTGATAATCTCGAATCCATATTGAAGTTGTACGTGCAAAATATCACTCCAAAAATCAATTCAATTTGTCATCATGTCAGTTCAAGCCTTTCCACCTTGACATGTACAATTTCTCAGAGTCTGTCACACCTAGATATACTTCTCTGGACAAAATCCAAAGGTAGAAATGCTACGATTCCAGGATTTATGAGGAAAGTCAATTGCTTCTGGTGTACAATGGAGAACATACAAGACTTGTTGCAAGCTTGAACAAGGATTTGATACCATGTTAAATTTGTGAACCATTGATATACATGCAAATGAGAGCAATTTAGAAGTGGAATTATGCAGTGGAATATCAAATACAATGTACACTGAACAAGACAAATTTGAGACAAATCTGATAAGAATTGATCAGTTAATTACAACATTAATCTTCATTATTCTAGGAGTAATACAATGGTGTTACAATAATTAGTATTTGAAACACATGGATAAGATTTGAATCTACCAACTAAACCTGACTAACTGACTAACTCAATGTGTTTAAACCACTGTTGGAGCTCACTAGTCTAACTCTAGATGTACACATCAATCTACAATCAGCTAAACCAGTTAAACTGATGTGGTAGGTGGAAAAAGGTGCCACTTCCCATGCAACCATGCAAAATTGGTGCTAGACTAACTAAGAGTGATCTAACTCATTGTAACTAGAGGTTGACTTGGCATAAATTCCTACCTACCACAACCAACTGATGGAGGATGTTGGTGGCACTTAGAGTGGCTCCTATAATGTAGGGATTGGAACTGGTGGAACCAATGGCATCGGTGGCACCAACGGCACCGATATCATGATGGAACCAAACTCTAGAAAATGACTCCTAACTTAGGGAATATGATCAAATAGACTATATATGGAGATAGGAGGATTATTAATCCCAACACATATTTATGTAGCAGCAGCAACAGAATACAGAGACCAATGAAGTGATGAGAAAGTTGTGACCGAATTGAATACATAAGAAGATATGGAAGTTTGATAAAAAAATATTAGAGTGGAAAGGTGGTGTTAGGGCAGGATAGATTCCTACAAGGGGTTTGTATCCTCCTTCCAATAGTTGCTGGTAAATGGTGTGTCGAAGCATCCTTTCAGTAGTTGTTGATAAACTAGGGGGTCATAGCCTCCTTCTAGTAGTAGATGATAAAAATGGTGTTGTATAATCCTTCAGTTATAGCTTAGAAACTTGGGGATTGAAGCCTCTGGTAAGTTTTAGCTTGCAAAATAAATTGCAAATATAATTTTGTAGTTATATAAAGTGTTGGTGGTTTTCCCAATTGGGATTCCAAGATAAAAGTTGTGTTTCTTGTATCTTGTTGATTATGTGTGTTAATGAATAAGTTAAAAGTGGTTTTAATTGTTAAAATTTATCAATACCGATTCACCCCCCATCTCAGTACTGCCCAATATTCCAATAATTGGTATCAGAGCAGGATCCTTCACTACAGTCTAAACCAATGGAAGGAAGATCCTATTAAAAACCACTATGGATCAATAAGAATGGATTTCCTCCAACAGAGCTCCAATACTTAATAAATAAGTATAGGCATTATGGAGAATAATAATGAGAGTGTACTTATAGTCATTAGGATATGGAGTATGGAATTCAATAATCTCTTATTACATCCCACTAAAAAGAATAAGGACTGCATCTCAAAAACAATCCAAGAAAAATAACTCAAGGTAAATAGAGGCCATACTTGATGGATTAACTCAACCCATTAAAGAGAATACATGACAATGTATCTCAACCAAGGAACTCTAGGTCAAACTGGATAAATTTTACTTAGTTGAACAAAGAGCAGAAGCAATCCTTGATATTTTTGAGAATGATCGTGAAGAACCTTGTAGTCACATGGAATATCAAAGGAGTAAAACCATATTATATAGGAAAAAATTAATAAAAAGAAGAAAAAATTATATTTCATGGAAGATAGTGAAGATGAATAAAATCTATTCATGGAGACAGTAACTTCAGAAGATGATTCAGAAATGGAGGGAGAGGTGGAACTAAAGGAAAAACTCATAAGTTCCCTTGAATAATTGAGAAAGAGAAGAATGAAGACCAATTATTTGAAAGTAACTTTGTCAAAGTACCTAGGAGAGAAGAAATCAAAAGAAGAGGAGGTCAAGAACCTCAAAGAAGATATACACAATTCAAGACAACAAAAAATGCCTAGCATGAAAGAGCCCGAGAGTTTAAAACATGAAACTGCTAACTTCAAGGAAGAAGTAAAGAGGCTAAAAGACCAGCATACCATTAATGAGAAGTTCACGGAGAAAATACAAGACTCTAAAAGACTTGAAGAATAAGTTATTTTAATCAGAAAGAAGATTGATGAGAAATTTGTTCAATCAAAATTTGAGAACAACTCAATAATTTTAGATGACATCTTAAGTAGACAAAGACCATCAAGCAATAAATCTGGATTAGACAAAGAAAAGAAGCCAGAATACTCCTCTTTCATAAACCAAGATGAAATAAGCTACGGTTGTTGTTCTCAAGAAGGAATAAAGTAAGAAATATGCTCCTCTCTTACAAAGAACAGATATGATGGCTAGAAGACCAATGACAAGTAAATATGAACAAATATTTTTTGGTCATTGATACTCTTGTAATAACTTTGGACATTGTAGGAGGAGAAATTCGATAAGTCAACTTGAACGATAGCCGACTAAGTTGATCAGCTGACTTAGTTGACCAGCTGACTAAGTCGGTCGGCCAACTAAACTAGAGATTAGGTTGGACACCATTGGAGAAGTGGATCCAACAGCTCAAAGTCCACACGACTAGATGGAGGGTGCCTCAAAACATTTGAAGAAGTCTGCCGACAAAATCCCACATCCAGCTAGAACTCAACCATACTTCGGTGTGGTACATGCAGGGTGACGACTCAAATGCAAAATCCCTCAACTATTATCCATCAGTCGACCAGATCTTTCGGGAGCTGTCTCAACAAGCTAAAACCAAAATACCAGTACCAACAACAGCAAAGAACATTTACTTCTCAATCAAGGAGCTGCTAACTGACCAAGAGAAATAGGAAGACTATGAGATGAACCTCTACATTAGCACCTTTGTGTCGGAGGAGACACCAGTCAAACACAATGGCTGAATTCAAATCATCATCAAACCTCCAACAACACAGAGGGAAAAACCCCAGATAGAAGAAACATAGGTGGAGCAACAGGTCATCACTCCGGCTACAGAAAGTCTCATCCTAACCCAGGAGCCAAGGGGAGAGACAGAACCGGAAAACCGAGAGTATGCTATCACAAAAGCCATTATAAAAAAATTGTCAGAAGAGATAACAACTGCAAGGAATAAGTTAAAGACACAACAACAACAACAAGGAAAAGGTAAGCGCAAGCTTATCATTGTTGAATCATCAGACGATGAGGAGGAACTAATAGCTACGACCATCGACATAATAGAAGATGCCGCATCAAATAAGGTGCCGGTGGAAACCCAGTTCCAAAGATTTGTCAAGGCCGGAGCACTACCGGGTCAACCAAAGAAAGCCAAGACCACCCACACGATGATGCCTAAAAATGATGTCGATCTTGTGTCGACACCTCCACCTCCATCCCTGACAAAAGTAACAGAGGAGAAAGTGCCAAAACAACATTTAGTAAGCCCACTCGACTTGTGCAAAAGTGCTATGTCGGAAGCTGTGATGGAAAAAATCAATAAAGACAGATATTTGTAGGCATTCATTGAGAAATTTCCTGAGATATTTACGTCGCACAAAAGATATCCACAAAAGCACCTCTCTTCGAGGTTGGTGGATACCAACCAGGACATGAATTCCAGTCCCAAACCTTTGCAACTATCACTTCAAATTTCAAGAGAAATATTGATAAGGAAGCTGAAGTGACTGCACGTCGGACCGTGACTATCATTCTGACTGTACCCCAAACCGACCTACCATCCGTTGCACCGACTAGAGGAGAAGAAAATGAGGAGGACATAAATCACCAAATTAGCCAAATGTTCTCTGAATTAGACTCACCTCCCCAGCCTGACAACCCACCACTCACCCACACTTCTCCCAACCCAATCACCCCCGACCATTCACCAACTCCATCACCACCACCACCCCCCGACTCAGAGTAGGACCCACCACAACCATCTGCACACCCTGCATCTAACCAACCAAAGGCAGCAGTCATCCCACCTCCCCAACCAGAGAAACCATCAACCACTATCCCATAAACCAAATATCCTGACTTGACTTTTGCAGGTACATAGGTGCCGACACAAATAGAGAAGGAAAAGCATTGTTGATGTATTTGTAACTTCAGAATGTATTCATCTATGTATCTTATGTCTTGTAACTTGATGTTTATTCCAGGATGGATCTATTATGTAATTGAGTCATGTTGTCATGCCCTGATGTTCCAATCGGGAGGATCTATTATGTAAACAACTCATGTCAAGTCATAGTGGGTAACCCTCCGATTGTCTAAGGGTTAAAGTCCCCGTAGTTCCGGGGCACTAGGGTTATTAGAATCTCCTAGTAGAGGTCAGCCCTAGTAGGGTTTTAGTCATGCCGTGATTAGTATAAATAGAGAACAGGAGTCTCTATTTATCACACAACTCATCCACACTCAAGTGTAGTGCATAGTTGAGGAAGGAGAAGACACTGGGGCTAGACAAGAAGAAGATTACTGCTATTGGGATATCACTTACTGTTTTTGGATTTTCTATTTTGGTGCTGATTCTATCTCTGAGGAAGTTGCGGGGTTTTCTCCTTTATGGTTTCCCTGAGGAAAAACACCGTGTTCATTGTCTCTTGTGTTTGATTGCTGTGCTTGTTATTATCTTAGTTAAAGATCCTAATAATTCTAGATTAATGCTGAAAAACTAACATGGTATCAGAGCTAACCTGAGAAGAAGACACTATGCAGCTGTGGGAACTAGGGATTTCTAGTTTGTGGATCTTCCTCCATAGATTTTCAGCAAAATTAAGGTGGAATAACTCTCCTCCTTAGGGCGCATCTTTCTGTTGAAGCATAATCCAATTCTGAGTTTTTTCAGTTTTGGACCTGTCACAGCTGCTGAAAATTAGGGATTTTCATAGAAGAGGAATTTTTCAGTGAGCCCAGGCTTGGATTGATCTCCTCCCAAAAATCGAAGTTAGGGACAAATTTCAAGGCATTTGCGTAGATGAAACTCCAGAAAAGAAAAACCCTAATTTACTCCTGATCCAGTATTGCAGGATTTCAGCTCAAGTTTCAGATCCGACATCTTAAACCTGGTAAGATCTAAAATATTTTGTATTTCCATTTGAGGTTCTCAGTTAAGATGTCTCATCATACCAAGTTTGATGAAAAGCTTGAGGGAGCTGATAAATTCTGAGCTTGGAAGTATAGGATCTCCTTGGTCCTGGAAGAAAATGAGTTAGAATCCTACATCCATGAGGAGGTTCCAGTTCCAGAGGGAGATGAGGAAAAAACCTTACATAAGAAGAAGATGGTTATGGAAAAGAGGATCATTGTTGATTCTATCAAGGATTACCTTATCCCATACGTGTCCTCTCTCAAGACACCTAAAGCTATGTTTGATTCCCTAACCAAATTGTTTGAAGGGAAGAACATAAACCGAAATATGAATCTAGGAAATCAACTGAAGAATGTGAAGATCCAGAATGCAGATACCATCCAGTCTTACTTCACAAGGGTTTCTCAGATCAAGGAACAATTGGAAGCAGTAGATGAAGAAGTGGAGAATGTGGAAATTGTGATGACCACCTTGAATGGTCTCCCTAGGACATGGGACTCTTTCATTCAAGGGATCTGTGCTAGAAAGAATTTAGTCAAGTTCAACAGACTGTGGGAAGAATGTTCTCAAGAAGAAGCTCGGATAGCAGCTCAAGAAGAGAAGATGGGAAGTGAAGATCAAGCTCTCACAGTACAATCCAAGAAATCCAGATCCATCCATCACAGAAGTAAGTACTCTCATCACAGGAATAACTCTAGAAATCCTAGAGATAAGTCTAAGTTCATTTGCTATACATGTGATGAAAAAGGACACTTTGCTACAGATTTTCCTAAGAACAAAAGTAGTCCTCACAAGAAGAAGGGAAGAAAAAGAAGACATCATGCTCATGCTGCAGAGGATGATGAACCATCCAAGAAGAGATCCAGATATGAAAGTGAAGATTCTTCAAGAAAGGATGAATGTGTTTTGATCTCCTCTCTCACGGGAAATATTACTCATGGAAGTGATGATTGGCTTATTGATAGTGGGGCTTCCAAACATATGACTAGATTCAAGGAATCCTTTGTGAAGCTCTTAGACCATGAATCACCTCACAAGGTGAAGCTAGGAGATGACTACCAATATCCAATAAAAGGTAGTGGGGAATCTTCCTATAAAATAGACTCTGGTAAGTCTCTAACAATGAAGGAAGTATTGTTTGTGCTAGGACTCAAGAAGAACCTTCTCTCCATATAAACATTGGATGCAAAAGGAATGAGGGTTGCATTCATAGATGGTCAAGTCATCATGTGGCCAAAAGGAAAGACTATTGATGATGCAATAGTGATTGGTGAACAAGAAGGAGGTTTGTACAAATTGAAGGGCCATAAAGAACAAGCCTTGGTCCATGACATAGTAGAGCCAAGTGAACTTTGGCATACAAGGTTTGCACATGTGCATTACAGAGCACTACCTCTTGCAAGCAAAGTTGTTGAAGGTCTTCCAGAAATGCAAGCAAAACATGACGGGGTCTAAAGGATGTGCGAAAGGAAAGAACACAAAGAAGACATTTCGAAGTAGTGAAAGCAAAGCAAAAGGAATCTTGGAAATCATCCACTCTGATGTATGCGGTCCTATGTCATCAAACTCACCAAGCGGGTATGCATACTATGTTTCTTTTATTGATGATTTTTCTAGGAATACATGGGTTTAATTCATGAAGAATAAAGATGAAGTATTCATCAAATTCAAGGAATTCAAATCCTTGATCGAGAATCACACTGAAAATAAGATCAAGACCTTTCGATCAGATAATGGAAGAGAATTCACTTCAAATGAATTCAAAGAACTATGTAAAGAATCAGGGATTAAGAGGGAGTTGTCCACTCCTTATAATCCACAACAGAATGGGATTGCAGAATGGAAGAACATAACTATCATGGAAGCTTCTAAAGCAATTCTTTATGATCAAGATCTTCCTATGCATCTTTGGGCGGAAGCTACTAGAACAACGGTGTATGTACATAATCGTACTCCACATAGAGTACTTGAGAATAAGACTCCTGAAGAAGTATTCTCCAGCAAGAAACCAAAATTCATCCATCTCAAAATATTCAGCTGTCCTGTGTACATACACATTCCAAAAGAGAAGAGAACAAAATTAGATCCTTCAGGAAAGAAGGGTATATTTGTCGGATACTCTGAAAGCTCGAAGGCTTACAGAATCTATTTCCCGGGATACAAGAAGATTGACATTAGTAGGGATGTGAAATTTGATGAATACGCAGCTTACAACAAATCCAGAAAGAGACTTGCTGAAGAACCTGAAGAAGCAGAAGCACCCAAAATTATTGACACAACCCTGAATGAAGAAATTCAAGAATTCGAAGAACCACAAAGACCTATAGATCCACCTCTGGAGAAGAATCCTCACAAGAGGAAACCTTCTTGGGTATGAGAACTTATACAAGGTGTGGAAAGATCTGGGGCTCTAGAAGAGAATCACAGAGAAAGAAAGAGAACCAGATCCTGTTCCAGGTATGTAGCTTTACTATGTGATTTCATTGATAAAGAACCTTCCAGTTATGAAGAAGCGGGAGAACAGAAAGAATGGAAGGATGCTATGATCAAAGAGTATCAGTCGATCATGAAGAATGATGTTTGGGATGTTGTCCCAAGACCAAAATAGAAGTCAATTGTAACTTCCAAATGGATCTACAAGATCAAGCATGCTGCAGACGGTAGCATTGAAAAATATAAGGCAATATTTGTGGCTCGAGGTTTCTCTCAGAAAGAAGGAATAGATTATGAAGAAACCTTTGCACCTATAGCCAGATACACTTCCATTAGATCAGTACTTTCTCTGGCTACAGTGATGAAATGGAAGATACACCAGATGGATGTCAAGACTGCTTTCTTGAATGGTGTAGTGGAAGAGGAAGTGTATGTGGAGCAGCCACTCGGTTTTGAGACACATGATAGGGAGTCTCATGTGTGCAAATTGAAGAAAGCCCTGTACGGTTTGAAATAGGAACTCAGGAAATGGTACAGTAGGATTGATAGATTTCTATCTAGTTTGGGATTTACCAAGACTAGAGCAGATTCCAACCTTTACTACAAGGTTGAGGATGGAAACCTAGTGATACTTCTACTATATGTAGATGATCTATTTGTGATAGGTATGGATGGGTTGATTGCTGATACGAAGAGAAAGTTTGTTGTTGAGTTCGAGATGAAGGACTTGGGTATGATGCATTACTTTATAGGTATGGAGGTGTGGCAGAGCTCAGATGGAATCTTCCTTGGACAAGGGAAGTATGCAGTAGAGATCCTAAAGAGATTTGGGATGATGGACTGCAAGACTATGGCCACACCTATGGCACCGAACCTAAAGATATTGAGTGATGCTTGATCAGAGATGGTTGATTCCACGATGTATCGTCAGATGATTGGGTCCTTGATGTACCTGATGAACATGAGAAAATACATTTGCTTTGCTATGAACACCTTGAGCCAGTTCTTGACAGATCCGAGAAATGTTCACTCGATTGCTGCAAAGCATATTCTGAGGTACCTGAGGGGTATAGTTGATTATGGGCTCAAGTACGATGCGAATCAAAAGATTAACCTGGAGGGTTATGTTGATTCAGATTGGGCAGGAAATGCCATTGATAGGAAGAGCACTTCATGATGTTGCTTCAGTATGGGATCAGGTGTGATCTCTTGGTTTAGCAGGAAGCAATCCTGTGTGGCACTGAGTACAGCTGAAGAAGAGTATGTCGTAGCTTGTTCAGCTAGTTGTGAGGCAGTATGGCTGTGGAAGCTACTATCTGATATATTTGATCTCCATTTGGATGCTACTTGCATACATTGTGACAACCAGAGTTGCATGAAGTTGTCAGAGAATCCAGTGTTCCATGACAAGTCTAAGCATATCAAGATCAAGTATCACTATATCAGGGATATGGTGTAGAAGGGAGCAGTGAAGCTCCAGTATGTTGCGACGGAGGAATAGATAGATGATGTATTGATGAAACCATTGGCTAGGCTGAAGTTCGAGTACTTCAGGGAGAATCTTGGTGTTCTCCAGATCGAGATTTCCTCCAAGAGAAAGTGATGAGACCCATATCCATTCTGACATGGTGAGAGGATTGGCTCCTTCCATGATCAGATGTAAGGGCTGATCCATTTTGTCACGGTGAGAGGATTGGTTCCTTCCATGTTAGATATGAGTGCTGGCCATTCTGTCGAGTAGGATAGATGTAAGGGAAACTGCCATTCTGGGAATGGAGGCACCTGGTCAGTTACCAGGAAAACTCATTCCAGGACTAAGAAGCCATTCTGATGTGATAGAGGGATGTGGTCCTAGTTGATCAGATATAAGGGCTGAACCATTTTGGCATGGCTAAAGGATTAGGTTCCTCCCATGTCAATATGTGAGTGTTGGCCATTCTCTTGAGTAGGACAGATGTAAGGGAAACTGCCATTTTGGGAATGGAGGCACCTATTCAGTTACCAGGTAGCTTAGTCTGGGACTAGGGGCCATTCTGATGTGATGGTAGGATTAGTTCCTCCATGATTATATGTGATTGCATGCCCTTTCTGATGTGATGCTTTGTGCATGGACATAATGTAAGTGCAGAGCCTTTCTGACAAGATGAGGTTGGATATAAGTGCTGAGCCATTCTAGTACGATGTGTTTACACATGGTCAGATGTGAGTGTTGTGCCTTTCCGACAGGATGGGGTTGGATGTAAGTGCAGAGCCTTTTCGATGTGATGTGCTTGCACATGATCAAATATAAGTGTTGATCCTTTCTAACAATATAAGGTCAGATGTGAGTGCTGGGCCTTTCTGACAAGATGAGGTCAGATGTGAGTGCTAGGCATGCCTTTCTGACAAGATGTGGTCAGATGTAAGAGCTGGGTGGGCCATTCTAACTTAAGTGTCAGATATAAGCGCTGATGAAGACCTACATGAAAGGTAGGCCTACAGGATTGACTCTGTAGAACTTCCTGTGACGAGAAGAATCGAGATAGCACCATTATGAGATAGCAGATGATGATCTAGACTTGATGATGATCCAAATCAAGTGATCCAGATGAGATGATCCAGACTTGATGAAAATCTAGTTGTGATGATGATATAGACTCAATTATCCAGATCAAGTGATCCAAAAGAGATGATCTAGACTTGATGATGATCTAGATCGAGTAATGATCCAGCAATGATGAGCCAGTAGTCATGATGATGCAAATCCTGTGATGAAGAGAAAGAAGATGACTTGAAGACTCAAAGAAGAAGAAGACTCAAAGATGAAGAAGACTTGAAGATGATGAGATGATCCAGTTGATGTAGAGAAGAAGACTAGTGCTAAAAATTGTGTCGAAAGAATACCTTCCTAGTTAAGAGGGAGTGTTGATGTATTTGTAACTTCAGAATGTATTCATCTATGTATCTTATGTCTTGTAACTTGATGTTTATTCCAGGATGGATCTATTATGTAATTGAGTCATGTTTTCATGCCCCGATGTTTCAATCGGGAGGATCTATTATGTAAACAAGTCATGTCAAGTCATAATGGGTAACCCTCTGATTATCTAAGGGTTAAAGTCCCCGTAGTTCCAGGGCACTCGGGTTATTAGACTCTCCTAGTAGAGGTTGGCCCTAGTAGGGTTTTAGTCATACCAGGATTAGTATAAATAGAGAATAGGAGTCTCTATTTATCACACAACTCATCCACACTCAAGTGTAGCACATAGTTGAGGAAGGAGAAGACACTGGGGCTAGACAAGAAGAAGATTACTGCTATCGGGATATCACTTACTGTTTTGGGCTTTTCTATTTTGGTGTTGATTCTATCTCTGAGGAAGTTGCGGGGTTTTCTCCTTTATGGTTTCCCCAAGGAAAAACATTGTGTTCATTGTCTCTTGTGTTTGATTGTTGTGCTTGTTATTGTCTCAGTTAAAGATCCTAATAATGCTATATTAATGCTGAAAAACTAACAAGCATAAGAAGAGGAAGGAGAAAAAGAAGAAGTAGCATCATGGACAGCCATCAAAGGTCCATATAAAATTGAAAGATGCAACCTCACTGACCGACGCAGAGCTACGACAACTCTTGAAGACCCTAGTAGTCGAAGCAAAGATGAGGAGCTAGCAAAGACGTAAGGAACTCGACGACAAGGTCACAGAATAGGTCAAGTTCCTCAACAAATGTAGAAACCTGGCCCATTCAGTAATGCCAGGACCCATAGAGGTTGACATCGACAAACCGCTTGAAAAGGAAAATTATCTATTTGAAAGCATGGTGTCGGCACTCAAAGCATAGATTCAGGAAACAAAGGAAGAACAAAAAGAAGAAGCTTCCCGACTCCTAAGGGCACATCACACCGCCTTTTCTGAAGCTTATAAAGTGCTGCGATATCACATGGAGGATTCTATCATCAGTGAAGAAATACTACGAGACTGGCCTGCTTACTACGGGCAAGTCTATCAGCAAACTCGGTAGACCTGACAAGGGATCTAGGCACTAGAAAATAGGAAAACCACTGATGAAGCACTCAGAACCACAATAGAAGAACAAATAGTGCTTGAAATGGCAAACTACAGAAACTTGAGAGGGAATCACATCAGTGGGTGCAACAAGCTATCCCAAACTTAGAAAAAGTCGACATCATTTTCCCGTATATGAAACGACTTATCGAGACTGCAGAAGAGAAGGACCCATTTATGGGTCCCGACATGGAGAGAATAATTGAAGTCTCCATTTTAGAGAAGATGTCGATCTTATCAAGCATGACTACACTCACCATCGACATCCAGAAGATATTGCAAAGTTGGACATATTTCCAACATCACCTAGTAGTGACATCCCCTGCCATTGTCGAAGTCTGTGTACAGAAAAGACCGACCATCAGACTTCACAGCCCATGAAGACCAGACAAGAAGAATTTTGTACCTCCCTGTTTCTTCAGGACAAAGAAACATTTTTTTCGTGGGGGAGATGTAGGAGGAGAAATTCGATAAGTCGACTTGAATGATAGCCGACTAAGTTGATCAACTGACTTAGTCAACCAGCCGACTAAGTTGGTCAACCGACTAAAATAGAGATTAGGTTGGCCACCTAAGGTCGTGTCGGTTCACTAAACCGACAGGTAGTTATTTTGTAACGGTTTTGTAATCATATATATTAGGCTATTGAGCTAGATGAGAACTGAGTTCAGTTCTCTGTGTTGTATGGACCCATTCATGTAATATAATCTATTAATTCACCTACTTGTTCTTATCTCTTGTCTCTGTTATATATGTATGTTTTAGTATGTATTATTGGTAGCCTTATGTGATCTGTGAGATTACAAAAGACATAAATCCATGAATTGCAAAGCATATGAAAAGTTTAATGTCTATAAGAAGAATACACCCAAGAAGTAGAAGAATTACAGGAAGAATTAATCCAGTCATCAGAATTCTACCTAGATAAAAAACTTGAGAAGATATGAAAATGAAAATAGCCATTACAAGTAGAAAGATCGAATATTTTCTTAATATAAAAATGCATTCTTTGGATATTGTCATTGCTGTCATAAGTTTGGTCACAAGGCTTCTGATTGCATGACTGGGGGAAAAGATCAAAGTTTGAGAAGTAAACAAGACACGAACACATCAAATGATAGAATACCAGTAAGTAGAGTACCTCATGGAAATATGTGGAGAAGAAAGTCAAATAACAAATACTCAGAAGAAACAAAAATTTTAGACATGAGTAAAGTTTCCAAAGATGATGATGAGCATAATAGTGTTATAGATAAAATTGAAATCCATTATGAGGGAAAGTAAGATGAAGATGTAAAAGAATACACAGATAGAGATGAATATTATAATGGTGTATGTTAGAATAATCAACCCATAGTTAGCTACCTTAGACATTAATTAATCCATTTTTGTCTTATTTGCCTAGTTTCCAATATTCCACTTTATGCAAGTTGTCCTCCACATGTCCTAGAAGTCAAAATTGCTAAAACCAAGTCATGGAGTACTTGGGAAACCTCTTGGAATCCATATTTAGCATATCTTCTTTATTCCATATCCTCCCTAGCACATGTCTTCTTTTTCTGCTTTATTGCCTGCTTTACTGAGTTTTATGGAAAAAGGGAAAGTAAGACTAGGTGCAGTTGACTTGTTTTTTGCCATCATCATACTCCATTATTTTCTCCTAATAAAAGCATGTATGAGTTGTATTTCCATCACCTATTATATTTATTACTTGAATTTTCCAATTCGTGAGCTCCTAGGCATATGTGGAAACTGCTTTATGCACCTATGGGGGATTTGACTAGATTTAGTAAGCCCGCTTTTGACTATTTCGAATGGCATCCTTATGCATTCAAATATCTCATGTAATTATTTATTTCAGCAACCTATGACTTCATATGGTTGGCTATCGTACACTTATTCAATATAGATTAGTTTTATGCTCCAATTTCAGTCTCCTTTGTGTGTAAATTTGCATGTTTGATTAGTAATTTTGTGAGTGAAATTGATCTATCACCTGGGTTCAATTTCCACATGGTATCAGAGCCTTTGTATATTTATTTCTCTCCTTCCATATTTCTATTTCAGGTTTGACATCTTTACTGGGAGTTATTCTACTGACTGAAGGGACAATTTCTGAGCTATGGATCAATCTCAGAAGATCATCTTGACTCCATTTAATTTCTTTTAATGGAAAGTAGAGATGGAGATACTGTTGAGAGAAAAAGGTATCTACAGGGTGACTATGGAAACTGAAGCAGAGCCCAATGCAGCTGCAGAGAAAATTAAATGGCACAACAGGAGGCATGAGGCTTATGGTCTCTTGTGTCTGAGCATATCCAGAGACCTCCTCTTCCATCTTAATGGATTGACATCACCAAATGAAGTATGGGAGAAGCTTGTAGAGATTTTTGGTAAGACAGATGAGATGAGAGGACATCAAATCAAGAATGAATTTATCTCCTTGAGTCCCAGCAGCTTCGAATCCCTGCAACTCTACTTTTCCAAATTTAAAGCCCTTGTTTTGCAGCTAAAACAATGTGTAATTGAAAAGAAGGAGGAGAAACTATTTTTTGCCATACTCTCGAAGCTTGGCCCTGACTATTCAGTTTTTTTTTCAAGCTTCCATGCCATCAAGTTGACAGCTCAAGCCTGGAAGATGCCTAAGCTTCCAGAGTTCATGGAATCCCTCACACAAGAACAAGATAAAATGGTGATGATGGGCACCATTAAACCTTCCAAAGACCAAGCTCTAGTTTCTATAGATTTGAGGGTGGATTCAAAAGGCAAGAAGAAATCTAAGAAACCACCTGAGCAGAAGAGAGACAAGAACAAGTCTCAGGAGGAGCCCCAAGGCTCCAAGAAGAACTTCCAGAAGAAGAAGAACAAAGGAGAAATGAACAAGTGCACATACTGTAGTAAGGGATTTCATCTTGAAAGCTCCTACATGAAGAATCAAATTTACATGCTGACCCAACTCCTGGAGAGAATAAAATCTCCCTTCCTGATAGCTCAAAGAAGAGGGAAGGAGGATCAAATTCAAAAGACAAAGAGATAGTTCATGCATTGGTTGCTGGCACATCAATCTCACCTAGCTTCATCATAGACTCTAGAGCTTCAAGACATATGGTTTCTACCAAGGAGGCATTCTCCTCTCTTGACATGTCGAAAGGTCCACCAATAGTGCTGGGAGATGACTCTCTCACTAACAGTTTGGGCAAAGGAAGGATTGATCTTGACCATGGTAAGTTCAACAATGTATTGTATGTTCTAGGTCTTTCCTCTAACCTCTTGTTAGTGTATCAGATGACCCACACAGGGTATCCAAATAATGTCATATTCTCCCTTGATGATGTTAATATCATGGAGATATCGAGTGGTAAATTCATTGCAAAAGGAGTTGTAGATCACACTTCGAAGGTATACTGGTTTTCACATTTTCTACCCTACTCAAACCCCTCTGCTCTTTTGATTCATGCTAATGAGGCAAGCAAGATTTGGCATGAAAGATTTGTCCATCTTAACTATAAGTATATTTCTGACCTAAGTGAAAAATAAATGTTCATAGGGTTACCAAATATTAAGTTTTCCAAGGGAGCCTGTCAAGGTTGTGTCCTAGGAAAACACCCAGAGCATAAATTTGAGAGAGCTAGTCATGAGAGAACCTCTGCACCTCTTGAGTTTATCCACAATGATGTTTCTGGTCCATTCCCTCATATGTCAATGAGTCAAGCCAAATATGCATTAAATTTCATAGATGACTTTTCCAGGTACCGTTGGGTTTACTTCCTGAAGCATAAGTCTGAAGTTTTTGGCCTCTTCAAAGTCTTTAAGGCTTTGGTTGAAAACTAGTCTGGGAGGAAACTCAAGATCCTCAGATCTAACAATGGTGGTGAGTATGTCAAGTCTGAGTTCATTCAATATTGTGAAGATGCAGGTATTCATATGTTGCATTAAATCCCTTACACACCCCATCAAAATGGTGTTGCTGAGAGAAAGAACAGATCACTGAAAGAGATGGAAACCTGTATGTTGGAGGCTAAGACTTTGCCACCAAAGTTTTGGGCCGAGGATATAAAATGTGCATCTTATATACAGAATATGGTGCCTCATAAAAATCTTGATGGTATGACTCCTTTCGAAGCATGGAGTGGGCACAAGCCAGATGTGACCCATTTCAGGATTTTTGGCTCAAGGGCTTGGGCTAGAATTCCAATAGAAAAGAGGAAGGCTTGCAGCTTTAGAGCCAAGAGTGTCTATTTGTTGGGTAATTTGAACATTTAAAAGGGTACAGGCTGATCAATTTTAGTACAAACAAAGCCTTCATTGAAAGGAGTGTTCAGTTCCAAGAAGAGCCTTTAGCAGCAGTTGAAGTTGGAGAGTCTTCTTCACCACCAGAACCATTGAATGTAAGTGAAGAGACAAATGAGTTTGATTATTCTGATATGTATGATAATGATGATTTAATTTCAGATCCTAATAGTCCTACAAGACCAAAATGGGCAGCAAATACCATTCATGTAGCTAGGGAACTAGCTGGAAATCCTAGTGATCCTAAGAGGACTAGATCTCAGTTTGAGAGTGCCCTGATCATGAAAGACCCTTTGTTCACAGAGAAATGATATCTGATGGTTGAATCAGATCCAGAGACATATGAATATGCAGCACATGATCCAATATGGAAAGCAACCATGAAATAAGAATTCAGCTCACTCCAGAAGAACAACACTTGGGAGCTGGTTGATCTTCCCCCAGGGAGGAAGCTAGTTCAATGTAAGTGGGTTTTCAAAAATAAGTTTGCTGCTGATGTTTCACCTTTGAAATATAAGGCAATATTGGTAGCTGTTACCACCTAAGTTGTACTTAGTGGTTTTCTATCAAGTGAGCCTGGTGAACCGGACAGGGATAACTTGTTCGGACTTCAGAGAGCCTTCAGTCTTGCTTCCAGGAAGCTTTATTGTATCATATCACATGTTCATACCCCATGGGGGAATTGTAATAAATGTTCTAGCATGATAGTGTCTGTAAAAGACTCGGTCTCTTAGACTTCATTTGTCAATCCGATCAGCCCAGGGTGTTTTTTCCCTTGGTTATTATTGGTTGTTGAATAAACGACTGATAATTTCTGAGTTTTTCACTCCATACCTCCAAAGTTGGGGTGGTCGGCTTGGCATTTGGGCCTAATGAGGTTATTACAGTCTATGTCCCAATGTGTAAGCATGCTAGACATCATTTTTGAGTCATATGAACATGTCTAAGTCCCCCTAGGTGTTTTTCATTTTTTCAATTTTTCAATTTTTTCAGTGTTTTTTATTAAAATTTAATTTCTCCAAAACTTAGGCTATTTTTTAATAGTTTAATTGGAAAAATTGAGTTTGTAATAAAAGTGGGCCAAATAAT
>LPNX010235743.1:248975-288643 GCA_001517045.1 Pseudotsuga menziesii
AGCCAAGGTATACTCACAGGTACATGGTATTGACTACAATGAGACCTTTGCACCAGTGGCAAAGATGGACTCCATCAGACTAGCCTTAGCCATTACAGCTTCAAAGCAGTGGGATGTACATCACATGGATGTGAAGTGTGCTTTACTAAATGGATATTTTACTGAAGATATTTAAATGCAGCAGCCTCAAGGGTTTTTTACTAATCCATATTTTGTGTGTAGGCTAAAGAAATCATTGTATGGGCTTAAGCAAGCCCCCAGGGCTTGGTATGCCAAGATTGATGGCTTTCTTCTATCATTGAGTTTTGTTCGATGCAAGTCTGATACAAATGTTTATTTGAAGCTGATTCATGGTTCTTTGATGATTATTTTCTTGTATGTGGATGACCTTCTGATTACAGGAAGCTCAAAGAAAGAAATTGCCTCCTTGAAGGATGCAATGAACCATGCATTTTCTATGACTGATTTGGGGTTGCTGAGCCAATTTTTGAGTCTCAAAATTGCTCAATCCCAACATGGAATAAAAGTACATTAGTCCAAGTATGCTTTGGATTTTCTGAACAAGTTAAACATGAAATATTGCAATCCAAGCAAGAATCCCTTCCTTTCAGGAGTTAAGCTTGAAGAAGCAGGTTCTTCTCCTATGGTAGATAGTACACTATATAGACAACTGATTGGGTGTTTGCTTTACCTTACACACACTCGACCTGATATTTCTTATGCAGTAAGCGTGGCTTCAAGATACATGGATCAGCCTCATGATATCCATTGGAGATAATCCAAAAGGATCCTTAACTTTGTTTAGGGAACACGAACTCATGGGATCTTCTACAAAGCTAAATCTAATCTTGATTTGATTGGGTTTACTAATAGTGATTGGGCAGGTGACAACACAGATCGAAAGTCAATATCAAGATATGTGTTCATGCTTGCTGAAGGACCAATCAGCTGGTCAAGCAAGAAATAGAGTGCCATTGCACTCTCATCTACAGAAGTAGAGTACAGAGGAGTTGTAAATGCAACAACTCAATGTTTATGGTTGCAGGGGTTACTTGGTGAGTGTGGCTTCGAATCAGAGTTCTCAATTATTATCTATTGTGATAATCAGAGCACCATTTGAATCTACAATGATCCAGTTCAGAGATAGAGAACAAAACACATTGAGATCCATATGCACTACATCACACAGCTTGTGCATGATGGCACCATTCACCTACTCTTCTGTGCATCTTCAGAACAAGTAGTTGACATCTTCACCAAAGTTTTTTGTGAGAATAAATTCAGCAATATCAAATCACTGCTAGGGATTGCTGATCATGCTATGAATCATGATTGATGACAATATTTTCAAATTTTGTTTTACTGTCCATGTTTAAGGGAGGATTTTCCCACTGGGTTTTCGCCTCTTTCCTTGGTTAAATGGACATGCAGTATGTAAAGGGTGACTAAGCCTTGTTTCTAGGCCCTATAGTTTCTGATATTTACTCATAAGTCAGGATTAAGGGGGGGTGTTAGAATAATCAACCCATAGTTAACTACCTTAAACATTAATTAATCCATTTTTGTCTTATTTGCCTAGTTTCCAATATTCCACTCTATGCAAGTTGTCCTCCACATGTCCTAGAAGTCAAAATTGCTAAATATGAGTCATGGAGTGCTTGAGAAACCTCCTGGAATCCATATTTAGCATATCTTCTTTATTCCAGATCCTCCCTATTGCATGTCTGCTTTTTCTGCTTTATTGCCTGCTTTACTGAGTTTTATGGAAAAAGAGAAAGTAAGACTAGGTGTAGTCGACTTGTTTTTTTCCCTCATCATCCTCCATTATTTTCTCCTAATAAAAGCATGTATGATTTTTATTTCCATCACCTATTAGCTTGCCTACTTGAATTTTCCAATTCATGAGCTCCTAGGCAGATTTGGAAACTGCTTTATGCACCTATGGGGGATTTGACTAGATTTAGTAAGCCTTCTTTTGACTATTTCGAATGGCATCCTTATGAATTTGAATCTCTCATGTAATTATTTATTGCAGAAGCCTATGAATTCATATGGTTGGCTATTATACACTTATTCAATACAGATTAGTGTTATGCTCCAATTTCAGTCTCCTTTGTGTGTAAATTTGCATGTTTGATTAGTAATTTTGTGAGTGCAATTGATCTATCACCTGGGTTCAATTTCCACAGTGGATGCCTTTTCTAAAATATCTCCTGACCTAGAAGAGAACCCTAAAATTACCATTAGAAGGGATCATGTACTCAAGGGGAGTTAATATTACAAAATTGCAATTGGTACTTGAAAAATATCAGTTGGTAAGAAGAAAATAATGTTTTGAGGTTTCCATCAAAACAAGAAGAAGAGTCATAAGAAATACTTGGTAAAAGTTATCTTCCTCAAATACAAGAAGAAGTGTAGAAGAGAAAAATTGAAAAAGAAGACTTTGCTAGAGACCATCCATGTGACAAAGTGAAGTAACATGAAATTATTAAAGTGCATGATCCATGAATACCATGAAGTATGTGATCCAAAAGTCATAACTAAAAGGATGAAAACCCTTTCATGGGAAGAGGAGAAACGTTGACAAGGGGAGACACACCCATAGGGGGAGTGAATTAAAAAATATATGGTCCATAAGTAACTAATTCTGAGTGGTTTTGATATCCTCAAATGCGGATTGATGTTGCTGATATCAAACTGTAATACTTGTGATTTTTGTTACTGCGTATTGAAGTTACTGTGTTAAAAATTACGGTCTCTGGAAGTAAGATTTACATCTTCATATCATTAAAAAAGCCATAGGAGAAAGAGATCAACCTTCAAAAAGAAATTCAAGTATACTTTGTTGTGTTGCTTATACACAACTACAAATTATAATATTCTAAAGGAATATAGAAAAATGGAGCAACGTTACAGGGGGCGTTTTTCTTGAAAATTTGTCATTGTTGTCAAAGGGGGAGAAAAATTGCCTAAAGGATAAAATGTTGCCATCAATGCCAAAGGGGGGGCTTGTTGATTAAATTGGCATTGTTGTCAACATAATATCATAAGGAAACATTGATGAAATAGTCCAAAAAGATTGAGCCAAAATAACATAGTTGGCTAAGCGGAGTCGGAAGCATTATAACGTTAAGTTTCTATGAAGTGAATATTTGGACAGACCGAATCATAAGAGAGAGAATGATCAATGGTATAGAATAGTTTCCACAATGCCAAGGTGCAATCTTGTTAAAGTTGTGGAAAGAATATTGCGGAAGTCATTTTTGAGAATTGATGAAAAGAAAATCTGCAACCCACAATTCACAAAGGCACATCCATAATCCACAACCCAACTACGGAAAGAACGTTACAGCCACAATATTTTCGAAAGTCATTTTTGAGAAATTATGAAATGCATACCCACAATCCACAACCCACAATTGTGGAAATTTAATTGCGGAAGTCATTTTTGAAATTTGGGAAATGCATACCCGCAATACGCAATCTGCAAGTGCAGAAGGAATTAGTTCTTGTAGATTGTGGAAAGGACGATTACGAAAAGATCGTTGCAGAAAAGGTAAATGTGGAATCCTGGCTCAAAAAATTTGAAAGGAAGCCCCACAACCTGCAATCCATAATTGCAGAAGGAAGGATTTCTCACATATTATGGAAAGGGAGATTGCGGAAATATTGTTGCAGAAGATTAATTGTGGAAAGACAGTTTGCAGAAAGATAAAATGCGGAAAGGTCATTGTGGAAAGGTAATTGCGGAAGTGAAAAGACATGTTTTGGAAAGATAATTGTAGAAGTTTTTATGTTACGGAAAGGTCGTTGCAGAAGTCATTTTTAAGAAATCAGTCTAAGTGTTAAATGCAGGAGGTTGAACAGGCATTTTCAAATGCCTTCCAAAAGGTTCTCCTTATGCCAATAAATTTGTAAAAAGGATTGTGAAGTATTCCTACACATGGTGAAGAATGCCCACACAAATAGTTTGGGTATACCCACACAAGGAAGCAATGGAGTTCTTTTCCACTTCTACAAAGGAAGTGTTGATGTAGATAACGACAAAATAAAAGGATGTCATGAAAGATACAGGTGGTGAAGAAATTGTTTGTAAATTAAACATGAAAGCTATAGGAACAAACAACAAATTATATCTGCAAGAATGCTATTTGTTGAAGAATGTCAGATTTGTTAACATAAGATAATGACTGTCAAAATAGAGTGTATTATTTATTTAATAAACATAATTAGAGGGTGTGTCTGACAAACTAAAAAGAGCGTTGTAAAATAATGAGATTGATGAAGAGATGTATTTAATGAGACGTTATTTGTAGCAAAGTATATTATGAACTGAAGTTGAGTATAAACATAAAGTTAATTAGTGAAAGGGTGTGATAGTGAAAAGACATTTTCTAGAATGAAGAGGCATGATATTAGTGAAACAACACGCTGGTTCATATGGGTATGATCAATATATATGTGCATATTTCAACCTTTTGAAGAGTGTCTCTGTAGTCCATATTTATGTAGCAGCAACAATAGAATGCAGAGACCAAGTAAGTGATGAGAAAACAATGACCGAAATGAAGACATAAGAATATATGGAATTTTGCTAAAAATGTATTAGGGTGGCAGGGTAATGCTAGGGAAGGCTACATGCCTACAAGGGGTTTGTAGCCTCCTTCCAGTAGTTGTCGGTAAATGGGGTGTCGAAGCATCCTTTCAGTAGTTATCGATAAACCAGGGGGTTGTAACCTCCTTCCAATAGTAGCTTGTAAAAAAGGTTTTATAGCATCCTTGTCTATTGTAGAAGGAAGAAACCGGGGTGTTGTAGCATCCTTCAGTTATAGCTAAGAAACTTGGGGATTGAAGTCTCCAACAAGTTGTAGCTTGCAAAAGCAATTGTAAATATAATTTTACAGTTATAGAATGTGTTGGTGGTTTTCCCAATTGGGATTCTATGATAAAAGTTGTGTTCCTTGTATCTTGTTGATTATGTGTGTTAATGAATAAGTTAAAAGTGGTTTTATTTGTTAAAAGTGATCAATATTGATTCACACCCCTATCTGTATTGTCCAATATTCCAACAATTGGTATCAGAGAAATATCCTTCACTACATTCTAAACCACTATGGATCAACAAGAAAGGATTTCCTCCAACATAGCTCCAGTACTTAATAAAGAAGGATATGCATTATGGAGCATATGAATTAGAGTGTACTTACAGTCATTAGGATATGGAGTATGGAATTCAGTAATATCTGATTACACCCCACCCAAAAAAATAAGGACTACATCATAGAAAGAATCCAAGAAAAATAACTCAAGGGAAATGGAGGCCATACTTGTTGGATTACCTCAACCGATTAAATTGAAGACAAGACAATGTATCTCAGCTAAGGAACTCTGGGTCAAATTGGAGAAACTTTACTCAGTTGAACAAAGAGCAGAAGAAAGCCTTGATATTTTCGAGAATGATAGTGAAGAACCTTGTAGTCATAAGGAAGATCAAAGGAGTAAAACCATATACAAGAACAATTTTAATAAAAAGAAGAAAAAATTATATTCCATGGAATATAGTGAAGATGAAGAAAATATATTCATGGAGATAGTAACTTCAGAATATGATTCACATGTGGAAGGAGAGGTGGAGCTAAAGGAAGAACCCATAAGTTTCCTTGAATAATTGAGAAAGAGCATAATGAAGAAAATTTCTTCGAAATAAAATTTTCCAAAGTACCTAAAAGAGAAGAAATCAAAAGAAGAGGAATTCAAGACCCTCAAAGAAGAGCTGCACAATTCAAGACAACAAACAATGGCTAGCATGAAAGAGGCTGAGAGTTTAAAACAAGAAGTTGCTAAGTTCAAGGAAGAAGTAAAGAGGCTAAAAGACCAATAAACCATTAATGATAATTTCAAGGAGAAAATACAAGACTCTAAAAGACTTGAAGAAGAAGTTATTTTTCTTAGAAAGAAGCTTGATGAGAAATATGTTCTGTTATCTCCTCAAATAAATTATTTTTTTCAGGCTCATTTTAATGAGTTCTAACTTGCAAATGTTTTTAAAGAAACTTTGGAGTTAGTATTTATTTCAAAAAACTCAAAAAATAGGTTTTTGTGACTAAGCATTGTCTCAAAACGGTCTCTAAGCCACCAAAAGTGGACTTTCAGCAGCTAAGACCAAAATTTCAGGGTGCTCCAAGCCACCGAAATTGGCGTTTTTACTATGAAAATGCATAATTTTAAAACAATTATTCTGAGCGACTGGAGAATCATTTTGCAAAAAGCTTGAAATTTTTGTTCCTAACATCTCAAAGAAAAATAAACTCTCTCAGTTTTCCTACAAGTGTCGTAGATTGGGAGAGTCAAATCCATCTCTGAGCCTTAATTTTCGGATCTCATAATTTCCCTGTTTGACACATGTTTTTGAAATACCGATATCAGGAAAATTAAAACGAATTTTAAAAAACTGAGAGAGGTTTTTTCTTGAAACAAACCAATATAAAAAAACCTCTTTCAGTTTATACACAAGTGTCACATATTTGGAGAACCAAATCCATCTATGAGCACCCATTTTCAGCAGTTTGGCCAAATTTTTGGGGCGAAAGATGACCTGTCAGTCCTCCAGGTGGCATTTTTGATCTCATCTATCAGTCCATGAAGATTTGCTGCAGATGTTAAAGATTTCAAAGATCATCCTAGATCCCAAAAACCAATCAGCTGCTAAGGTAGGTGTATGAGCTAGAAGTCTTGGAGAGGGAAATCAAAAGAACAAATGGTAGGTTAACCAAGAGGAATGCAGAGTTGTATGATTCTCTACAAGAGATGAAAATGAAGTATACGCTGCTGCAAAAAAGAAATCTGAGAGTAATGAAGGACAACTCTAGGCTCTTTAGGATGATCAGACTATTGAGGTTGCAGAAGGAAAATTCAAACCCTAACCCTAAAACACACCTTGCATTGGAAACCCTAGCAAAGGAAGCAATAAGACTTCAGGATCCGAAGCCAACCCATGATGCTGCTGTTATTCCAAACCCTATGCAGGTTGAATAAGTATCAAAAGGTCAGAAGTGAAGCTGTAAAAGGTTGATTAAAAGACTAATTAAATTTTGCAGAAATAGATCTTTTGGTGGCTTAGGCGAATGCATCAGCTGTTCATTAGCCACCGAAAGCAGAGCTTTCAGCAGCTTACAGACCCAGAATTTTGTTTTCTTAGCCACCGAAAGCACAAAACAGTGCAAAAAGACATGCTTGCACACATAACCAATTTTTATTGATCCAAAGACCTCAGGGATGAATTATGAAGTTGAATATTAATTAAAGGCACCAGAAGATTGGGTTTGTTCCAGTTTTGAAGGTGCCAGCGAGGTGAAAAGGGTCACAAACCCTACCCACTTTTGACAAAATGTGACTTATATGTCATATAACAGGGCCTAGTTCTACTTCAGTGATCACTGAGTAGTTATTAAAGAGTTCAAGGAGTGAACAAGTACTAGAGTTAGATAGATTAGCACTTAATTTAGGGTTTTGACCTAATTTTTGTAAAAACAGTTATGTTATCTATTTTGAGTAAATTCAATCCAACTTTTCAGGATCTGAAATAAATTTTGTAAAGGCTATAAATCTTGTGATTAATGTTGAAGCAAGGGTTCAACTTCGGAGAATTTTAGACCCTTATTGTTATCAAGCTTCTCATGTTATTCATCATTTAATATAAGCTCTTTTGCCATTATATGTTCAGGTTCCATCTCTTTTCTGTTCTGTACTTGTGCTTGGATGTCTGACTAAGGTTTATTATTTTTGTCTAAGATCAGATAGCTATCATCCTATCTCTGTATTGATGAATTGAATTGCAAGTATATTTCCTTGTTATGATTATCCATTCATATGTGATTGATTTATATATGAATTTTCCAGCATAGTGAGTTATCCATTTATTCACCTTATTATCAACCTTCTGAACATTGATAGTTAGAAGCCTTATCTTTTTTATTGATTTTTATGCATGTATTGAGTGAGTGAGGTCTTATAGGTCATTTGAATTGATCCATTTAGTAAACCATTAAAGAAACATTGAAGTTACCATGCATCCTCGAGCTGCAACTTGGAGGCATTTCCTGGAGAGCTAACAAATTGGCGCCATTGCCGGGGAGAGGAGATTGAAGCTCAGCTTCCTTGGGACACGACACAGATCCAACTTTGATGATAGACAAAGCCTAGACATTTACTTGGTTGTAATTTTCTATCTGGTAACTCCATTGAAGAACTGTGGCTCCAAGAAGGGCTCATACCAGAGCAAATCAAGAGAGGCCACCAGCAACACCTATTGCAAACCTAGAGAAGATCATCAGAAGAGGAAGATCTCTACAAAGGAAAAATTCCAGAATAGCAAGGACATATAGATCAGTCTCCACTGGGGAGGACCCGATTGATAGAAGATGAAGAGGTTGAATTCAAAATACAGGTACTAGTTCATCAGTTTACTTTATGAACTGTTGTTATTTTTTATCAGCTCCTTTATACTTTTCCCTTCACATTTTAAAATAATTAACCTCTATTTTATATATCCTGAAGATTATCAACCATCTTTTATAAATTCATCTTTATAAGAATGTTTGCAGCCTGCTTGTATTGTAGAAGTTGAATCAGTATTTGTGCCGCAGCTCATTTATAAAAATGACCTTTGTATCCAAATTTCTTCTAAATCTGATCAGCCATGTAACCTTGAAGAAACCAAAACTAATTCAAAACCTATGCAGAGCTCAGCACTCATTCCCATAACCTTTGAACCTTGTCAGTAGATTGTTATCCCTCATGATCATCCCACAGCCTTTCAAATCAAAATCAGGATGAAGATGTTTAAGCCATTAAAACTGCCCTTTTGACTTCATCCTTATCCTCTTGACTGTTATGAATATCTCCCTTGGCTTTATGGAGAGAATCAAGCTTCAACTGAAAGGAACTTGGAATCTTTCAAATATTTTATTGACCATTTTCAGATTGTTCATGAGGATGTAATCATGAGATTTTTCTCTAAATCATTAATTAGAGATGCTGCTATATGGTTCAAGAGTTTAAGAGCTAACTCCATTGGCTCTTGGATAGAATTCACTGATGCCTTTTTGAAGCATTGGGGTGAGAACAAATATCTTGATTTGTATCTCGTTGATTTCTATGCTTTGAAGAGAGAGGAAGACAAAACTTTTCCTATGTTCAATCGAATATTCTACAACACTTATCATGATATGCCTTTGGAGATCCGATCCACAGAGACAGCTATCATGATATATTATGTAATGGGACTACATTCAAAACTTGCCCTTCTTCTGCTAGAAAGGAAATCTTCATCATTAAGCATTATGTTTGAAGATGCTTTAGAGGTGGAGGAAAACATTTGTGCTTCAAGGAGAATCCAAAAGCAGCTTGATTTTAAAAACCATCATCTGCATGAGCCAAATAAATATCAGTATGATTTATATTTTGAACATGAATATTATGAGTTTGAAGCAGATTTGGAACAACAACAAGCATGTGAGCTCATTTCATATTTAGAATCAGATTCTTCAGTGATTGCAAATTACTCCCAAGACAGGTATGAATCAGGATTTTACGATCAGTTTGCAAACCAAGATGAGCCTATGATAACTGATGATTGTATAGGAAATTATATGTTTCAACTGATCTTTATTCATATGATGTAAACCCTATTTTATCATCCTATTATGAGCACTATTCTCAAAAGGAAATTTCAATGATTGATGACCAAGATCTGATCGTAAGAGAACAAGAAGGTCATCATTTTTTTAGTAGAGAAGCAGCCATTTTTGAGCAAGGGTTCTTCGTGGATCAACATGTTTTTTATCATGGTTTCAAAGACCCGGTGGAAGCCTTCATGGACTGATACTTTTCAGAGAACCTAAATATTTCAGATTTCCTTAGATTGCCATTGTTTATGGGTAAGTATGGTTTCCTGAAAAACTTCTTATCACTGTTGTTACATGTCAAATATCATTTGTTGATCAATGATAAAGATGAAATTTCTTCAGTATTTAAATTGCTTGGATGGTTGTTATGGAAATCAGCCTTTACCTAACCTGAATGCAAAAAAGGTTAGAGTAGGAATATGTAGGAAAATAAGCTTTTAATATGAGCATCTAGGTCATTTTCAGTGGTTTTCATGAATAATCAAAGAGGGCTACAGGCATGTTGCAGGGGATCATTTATAAAGGACAAATGACTCCATGCCCAATGGGACACTAGAAGACAGGTTTAATATTTGTTTTTCAGGAAAGGCGTTTGGTCTATGGTTCTTGGGACATCATATGGAGGTTTCCATCCCCGAGTAGGAGCCAGATGTTATCTCCTCAAATAAATTATATTTTTCAGGCTCATTTTAATGAGTTCTAACTTGTAAATGTTTTTAAAGAAGCTTTGGAGTTAGTATTTATTTCAAAAAAACTCAAAACACAGGTTTTCATGGCTAATTTTTGTTTCAAATCGGTCTTTAAGCCACCAAAACCAGACTTTCGGCAACTAAGACCGAAATTTCAGGGTGCTCCAAGCCATCGAAATTGACGTTTTTACTATGAAAAGGCATCATTTTAAAACGACGATTCTGAGTGACTGGAGAATTATTTTTCAAACATATCAAAGGTTTTTTTTTCCTGAAATTTCAAATAAAAATAACCTCTCTCATTTTTCCTATAGGTGTCGCATATTGGGAGAATCAAATACATCTCTGAGCCCTAATTTTCGGATCTCAGAATTTCCCTGTTTGACACATGTTTTTGAAATACATATCTAGGGAAAATGAAAATGAATTTCAAAAAAATGAGAGAGGTTGTTGCTCAAACCAAGCCAATATACAAAAACATATTTCAGTTTATACCCATGTGTCATATATTTGGAGAACCAAATCTATCTCTGAGCGCCATTTTTCAGCAGTTTGGCCAAATTTTTGGGGCAAAAGATGACATGTCAGTCCTCCAGGTGGCATTTTGGACCTCATTTATTAGTCCATGAATATTTACTGCAGATGTTGAAGAGTTCAAAGATCAGATTAGATCCTAAAAACTAATCAGATGCTGAGGCAGGTGTATGAGCTAGAAGTCTTGGAGAGGGAAATCAAAGAACAAATGGTAGGTTAACCAAGAGGAATGAAGAGTTGTATGATTCTCTATAGGAGATGAAAATGAAGTATACCCTACTGCAAAAAATAAATATGAGATTAATGAAGGAGAACTCCAGGCTCTACAGGAAGATCAAACTGTCGAGGTTGCAGAAGGAAAATTCAAACCCTAACCCTAAAACACACCTTGCGCTAGAAACCCTAGTAGAGGCAGCAATAAGCCTTCAGGATCCAGAGGTAGCCCATGATACTGTTGTTATTCCAAACCCTATGCAGGTTGAAGAAGTACCAGAAGGTCATAAGTGAAGCTGTAAAAGGTTGATTAAAAGACAAATTAAATTTTGTAGAAATAGAGATTTTGGTGGCTTAGGCAAATGCAACAGTTGTTCATTGGCCACCGAAAGCAAAGCTTTCAGTAGCTTACAGACCCAAAATTTTGTTTTCTTAGCCACCAAAAGAACAGAACAGTGTAGAAAGACATGCTTCCACACAAAACCAATTTTGATTGATCCAAACACCTTAGGGATGAGTTATGAAGTTGAAGATTAATTAAAGGCACCAGAAGATTGGGTTTGTTCCAGTTTTGAAGGTTCCAGCGAGGTGAAATGGGTCACAAAACCTACCTACTTTTGACAAACCGTGACTTATCCGTCAAATAGCAGGGCCTAGTTCTACTTCAGTGATCACTGCAGTTATTAAAGAGTTAAAGGAGTGAACAAGTATTAGAGTTATATATATTAGCACTTAAGTTAGGGGTTTTGACCTAATTTTTGCAAAAACAGTTATGTTATCTATTTTTAGTAAATTCGATCCAACTTTTTAGGATCTGAAATAAATTTTGTAAAGGCTATAAATCCTGTGATTAATGTTGAAGCAAGGGTTCTACTTTGGAGACTTTTAGACCCTTATTTTTATCAAGCTCCTCATGTTATTCATCATTTAATATAATCTCTTTTGCCATTATATGTGCAGGTTCCATCTCTTTTCTGTTCTGTACTTGTGCTTGGATGTCTGATTGAGGTTTATTCTTTTTGTCTAATACCAGATAGTTGTCATCCTATATTTGTGTTGATGAATTGAATTGCAATTATCTTTCCTTGTTATGATTAGCCATTCATATGTGATTTATTTATATATGAATCTACTAGCATAGTGACTTCTCCATTTATTCACCTTATTATTAATCTTCTGAACATTGATAGTTAGAAGCCTTATCTTTTTTATTGATTTTTATGCATGTCTTGAGCCTAGTGAGGTGTTATAGGTCATCTAAATTGATCCATTTAGTAAACCATTGAAGAAACATTGAAATTACCAGGCATCATCAAGCTGCAACCTAGAGGAGTTTCCTGGAGAGCTAACATATTCAATAAAAAATTGAGAACAAGTCAAGAATTTTAGTTGATATATTAAGTAGCCAAAGACCATCAAGTGATAAATATGGATCAGGATATGACAAAGAAAAGAATCTAGAATTCTCCTCTTTCATAAACCAAGATCAAAGAAGCTATGCTGCTGCACTCAAGAAGTAAGAAAGTAAGAAATATTCTCCTCTCTTACAAAGAACAAATATCATGCCTAGAAGACCAATGACAAGTAGATATCAACCAATCATTTTTGGTAATTGCTAGTCTTGTAATAAATTTGGACATAAAGCCCTGAATTGAAAATCATATCAAAAGTTTCATGTTTATGAGAAGAATACACCCAAGAAGTAGAAGAATTACAGGAATACTAAATCCAGTCATCAGAATTCTGGCCAGATAAAAAAATTGGGAAGATATGAAAATGAAAATAGGCATTACAAGCAGAAAGATCAAAGTTTCTCTAAATATAAAAAGGAATTCTTTGGATATTGTCATTGTTTTCATAAGTTTGGTCACAAGGATGTTGATTGCACAACTAGGGGAAAATATCAAAGTTTGAGAAAGAAACAAGACACAACCACATATAATGATAGAAGACTAGTAACCAAGGTACCTCATGGAAAGATGTGGAGAAGAAAGTCAAATTACAAAGACTCATAAGAAACACAAATTTCAAACATCATTGAAGTTTCCAAATATGATGATGAGCATAATCGTGTTATAGATAAAAATGACATAAATTATGAGGGGAAGAAATATGAATTTGTAAACGAATACACTGTTAGAAATGAAGATGATAATGGTGGATGCCTTTTCTAAAATCTCTCATGACCTAGAAGAGAACCCTAAAAATAGCATTAGGAAGGATCATATACTCAGGGGGAGTTAATATCATAAAATTACAATTGGTACTTGAAAAATATCAGTTGATAAGAAGAAAATAATGTTTTGAGGTTTCCATCAAAACAAGAAGAAGAGTCATAAGAAATACTTGGTAAAAGTTATCTTCCTCAAAGACAAGAATAAGTGTAGAAGTGACAAATTGAAAAATAATAATTTTCTAGAGACCACTCATGTGACAAAGTGAAGTAAAATGAAAGTATTAAAATGTGTGATACATGAATACCATGAAGTATCTGATCCAAAAGTCATAACTAAAAGGATAAAAACCCTGTCACGGGAAGAGGAGAAATGTTGACAGGGGGAGACACACCCATAGGCAGAGCGATTTTAAAAATCTATGGTCCATAAGTAAATAATTATGAGTGTTTTTTTATCTCCTCAAATGTGGATTGATGTTGCAGATATGAAACTGTAAACTTATTATTTATGTTACTGTGTATTGAAGTTATTGTGTTAAGAATTACGGTCTCTAGAAGTAAGATTTACATCTTCAGATCGTTAAAAAAGCAACAGGAGAACGAGATCAACGTGCAAAGAGAAATGCAAGTATACTTTTTTGTGTTTCTTATGCATGCCTACAAATTATAATATTATGAAGGAATATAGAAAAATGGAGCAATGTTAAAGGGGGAGTTTTTCTCGAAAATTTGTCATTGTTGTCAAAGGGGGAGAAAATTTTCCTAAAGAAGAAAATGTTACCATCAATGCCAAAGGGGGGGATCGTTGATTAAATTGGAATTTTTGTCAACATAAGATCATAAGGAAACATTGATGAAATATTCCAAAAATATTGAGCCAAAATAACACAGTTCGCTAAGTGAAGTCGGGAACATTATAACACTAAGTTTCTATGAAGTGAAGATTTGGGCGGCCTAGATCATAATAGAGAGAAATATCAATGGTATAGAATAGTTTCTACAATGCTAAGTTGCAATATTGTTAAAGCTATGGGAAGAATATTGTGGAAGAGATTTGCAGAAGTCATTTTTGAGAATTTATGAAAAGAATATCTGCAATCTGCAATCTGCAAAGGTAGATCCACAATTCACAACCTGAATGCGGAAAGAACATTGCGGCCACAAGATTTTCGGAAGTCATTTTTGAGAAATTATGAAATGCATACCCGCAATCTACAATTGTGGAAAGTTAATTGTGGAATTCATTTTTAAAATTTGGGAAATGCATACCCGCAATCCGCAATATGCAATTGCAGAAATTTCATTGCGGAAGTCGTTTTTGAAATTTGGGAAATGCATACCCACAATCCGCAATCCACAATTGTGGAAGGAATGAATTCTTGCATATTGCAGAAAGGTCAATTGCAGAAATATCATTGCGGAAAAGGTAAATGCGGAAGCCTGGTTTGAAAAAGTTGAAAGGTAGCCCAGCAACCCGCAATCCGCAACTGCAGAAGGAAGGAGTTCCCGTAGATTGAGGAAAGAGTGTGGCGGAAGGTTGATTGTGGAAATACAGTTTACAAAAAGGTAAAATGTGGAAAGGTCTTTGCGAAAAGGTAATTATGGAAGCGAAAAGACAGGTTGTGGAAAGATAGTTGCAAAAAGGTAATTGTGGAAGGATTTATGTTGTAGAAAGGTTGTTGTGGAAGAGATTTGTGGAAGTCATTTTTCAGAAATCTGTCTACGTGTTAAATGCAGGAGGTTGAAAGGGAATTTTCAAATTACCGCCAAAGGTTATCTTTATGCTAATAACTTTTTCAAAAGGATTATGAAGTATGCCTGCACATGGTGAAGAATTCCCACACAAATGGTTTGGTTATACCCCCACAAGGAAGTAATGGAGTTCCTGTCTACTTCTACAAAGGAATTGTTGATGTAGATCACAAGAAAATAAAGGATGGCATGAAAGCTACAGGTAGTGAAGAAACTGTTTGTAACTTAAACATGAAAACTAAAGGAACAAACATTGAATTATATCTGCAAGAATGTTATTTGTTGAAGAATGTTAGATTTGTTAAAATAAGATAATGATTATCAAAACAAAGTGCATTATTGATTTAATAAACATAATTAAAGGGCGTGAATTGAAAAATAAATAGAGCATTAAAAAAATAATTAGATTGATGAAGAGATGTATTTAAAGAAACATTATTTTTTGCAGAGTATATTATTAACTGAAGCTGAGTATAAACAAAAAGTTAATTAGTAAAAGGGTGTGATAGTGAAAAGTCATGTTATCGAATGAACAGCATGATATCAATGAAAATACATGCTCGTTCATATGGGTATGATGAATATATATGTGCATATTTCGACCTGTTGAAGAGTGTCTTTGTAGTCCATATTTATGTAGCACCAACAACAAAAGACAAAGACCAAGGATGATATGAGAAACCGGTGATCAAATTCAAGACATAATAAGATCTGGAAGTTTGATAAAAACATATTAGGGTGGAAGGGTGGTGTTAGGGAAAGATACATGCCTACAAGGGAATTGTAGCCTCATTTAAGTAGAAATTGGTAAATGGAGTGTTGAAGCATCCTTTTAGTAGTTGTTGATAAACCAGGGGGTCATAGAATCCTTCCAGTAGTACCTGGTAAAAAGCGTGTTGTAGCATACTTGTCTATTGTAGAAAGAAAAAAACAAGGTTTTGTAGCATCCTTCAATTATAGATGAGAAACTTGGGGATTGAAGTCTCCAACAAGTTGTAGCTTGAAAAAAAAATTGAAAATATAATTTTGCAGTTATAGAAAGTGTTGGAGGTTTTCGCAATTGGGATTCCACGATAAAATTTGTGTTCCTTGTATCATGTTGATTATTTGTGTTAATGAATGAGTTAAAAGTGGTTTTAATTGTTAAAATTTACCAATATTGATTCCCCCCCCCCCCTCTTAGTATTGTCCAATATTTCAACTTCTGGGATGTTTGTCTCATGGGTGATCATCACCGGGCTCACCCTTGACATTATAGAACTGCATCGAGTGCTGGATTGTTGCGTTACTTGATTAAATTTTGTCATAGACATTGACATGTCTTCAAATATATTCATATTGATTTCTTGTAATGCAAGATCAATCGAGGGATGGTCATTAGAAAAATCAAACATATGTGTAAATTTGGAATCTAGTTCTTCCCATTCAATTGTCCCTCGTTGCAGCTCAAATGATGTGTACCAATTCCTTGGTATCATGTATAGTGTGTATAAACTGATGGATCCATTCTTGTCATGGACATGCCTCCCATGTCGCATGAAAATATTCAATGTACTGGACAAGATTAGTCAATCTTGTGTACTTATTACTGGTGTAGTTTTTCCTCTCTCCAAATTAGATCTTCATCAATATCTGGCATTGAGGCTATTCTGAGATAGATTGTTTATGTATGACCCACCATCTGGAACATGTATCGTTTAGTGTGAAATCTAGAGCCAATAAGTGTTGAGGTTCTGTAACTCTTTCTTCAAATTTTGTTACTAAAGGTTCTAGGTTAGGAAAACATTCATATATGGGTATATCACTTACCTCGATACCTAACCATCATACATATTGTGTAATTATTATGCATGTTCTGATCAAAACTTAATGCAATTGGTTTTGCCAATTTTCCAAAGATTCTCTAGAATCCGATGTGCAGGAACTAGCACTGTTCCAACTGATCTTTTTATTGATCGTTGGATTCATGTAATCATCATTTGTAGAAGTAATGTTAAATATATTGTCAAGATATACACATTTCCCTTCACTTTTCACTTACTTGACGTATCTTTGACCTTCCAACGGGTCAATTGGTGTGACCACCCTTAACTCTGAGTCTTTAAACGTTAAGATTCATTAATTAAATTTGATAATGGTCTAATTATCAATTTCCTAGTCGATCACCAAAAGCGCAATATACATATTTGTATCATCAATGATGTCAATCACTTTGAATTCGACATAAGTTTTGAGTCCTTCTATCTCAATAGGAACATGAGTGAGTCAACTGTAGGTAGGAATTTTGACTGATTTGATAATCTCAGATGGATAGGATACCATACGAGTCTCTGCTTCCCCATACGTACTCTCCAAAGTTTGTATGGTTAGAATGTTAACATCAAATCCCAAGGCCAGAATAATATAGTCCACGTCATAATATCCTATTTGGGAAGCCATTCTCAATTCTCGACCAATATTCAATCTTTTCTGGATATGATTAACCCTTTTTCCTAGTCGCACCTTTTCTTGAGGTTCTTCTATCAAAGCTGTAAATTATGCAACACGATATTTATATTGTATTAGTGATAATAAAAAAATTAAATAATTCTTTTAGTTTACTAACATTTCCATTGGTTTCTTTTTAAACAACTGGTCAAATCTCACGGGAATTCCCAATATTGGTCCTTCAGGTGGTGTAGCAGTAGAAGTCGGCACTTGATTCATGTCGACGAATTCTTATCATGCATCCAAGAATAATTACTTTTATTTTTTGATGTTGAATGGTGATTTATTTTGTATTTTTTTATCACTCATGTGGTTGTACATATAGTGTTTCTTGATCTGTCCCAGTGGCAACACCTCCTCCTGTCACGACAACAATATTTGGCTCCCATAGTTCAATAGAGATCTTCTAGATATTCTAATTGTGGTTCAAATTAGGATTTTGCAGTGGATTCTAGTTTCCTACATTCTTGTACTTCCATCTCATAATCAACTGAGGAAATTCCTTGATATTATGATCAAAATATTTGCAGTAGGAACATGTCATAGTAGGACTCGTGTAGTCCTTGGAAAAATGTCTAGGTTTCCCACAATTATAACATATAATTTAGCCTCTTCTGCGACCAAGTCCTCCTTCTTTTCCTCGGACTCTAAAAATTACACCCACCCTGGGATGAGGGTATTGTTGTTGTGGGTATTGTTTATACCGATATTGAGCTTGAGCTCGCTCATCCTGCAACTTTTTATTGTTCTTGATTAAATAGGAATCCACTGTTTTCTCTTGCAACAACAAATATGCTCTTAATTATTTCTCAACATGGCCTGCTAGTCTACATAATTTACAATATAAACTAGGTTGGTTCACTAATGATATTATGTAAGTATAAAAATTATTTTGGGTGATGAACTCTAGTTTGAGAGATTCTACACCAAGGAATAACTTGTGTATTTATCGGGTTTGGTTCTCCCGATGTGACATAATTCATAAATTTTAGGTAGTTGTCTTTATGATGTCCTTTGGTTCTGCATCTGGTACACCATAGTTATTCTTGCACTTCCTTCCCTTCCTTAATATCTTGAAGTTGCAATGTTAATTTGGCGATTTGTGACTAGATTTGCATCATTCCTGCATCAGGTTCACTGACCAATGAGGCCTCCAACTTCATGGAAAGCTCAAGGGCCTTGCTATGTGACACAATATTTTGTTGCATCAAAGGAATTCAGATGTGCAGTAAAACCACCACAATAAACTATTCTTTTTGTTGAACGTCTGACATTTGAAAGCTTACTTTTACCACCAATGTCTTGAATATCTGGTCGAAATCCCAAACAAACTTCGTAGGTAATTTCTTAATTTATTTTATCCTTGTAATACACTTTGTAGAAATTGTAGCTCCGATACCATGTAGAAATAGATCTTTGATGCAAATAAGAAGCACATGAGGTAGATATTTATATAGGATAATTCTCACTAGCATGCACAAGGAAAATTGAGAGAAGATAGAGAGACCGAATCACATGATTAAGAGATTAATATTGGAGTGTATTATTCCATTAATTAATGATGAATAATAGTGTACATAAATATTACTTCCATCAGAGATAAATTTGAGTTTCATAGGAGACAACTCATGCTAGCTCAGAAAGCAGACTTACTAAATATGAAAAACCCCCATAGGTGGCTAAAGAAATTTCCTAATCAGTCAAGGACCTCAAAAATTAGCTAAATCATGAGTGAGTTGTCATTAATGATGGAAAAACATGCTAATTCTGGATTCTGATGATAAAATCATGGAGGATGGGTTGGAAATAAATGATAACATTTTCCTAGTTGACTAGCTTTACCTTATCCACTGAAAAGATGGAATAAAGCAGTAAAAGAAAGAATCTACAAAAAGGCGGAGTTACTAATTTTGGTATTCAATAAAGTTGGTAGGTTCTAACCAAAATCAGTATAAAGGTGCTCATGGGTTATATATGGCAAGTATCAACCAAGTGGTGCAAGTGGATGCCAACTATCTATGATAGTAGGTAGGAAATTAACCAAATAATGATTAAATATTTTTATCCTAAGTATGAAGTGGGTTTATAATATCCCAACAACCCCATTTAAATATGAATTTATGATTATATGTTTGAAATGATCATATGCATGTGGATGCATATAGGTGTATATAGGACCCAACAATAAGGCTATGGTCGCGCTTTACAATTATTCATCTCCGGAAAAGCTGAGAAAAGAGGAAAAACCACATGGGGAAAATCCTCCCTAAAGAAAGTACATGACACAAAATTTGAAATATGTCTCCAGTACGTATTTATATTCACTTGAATGAGCTGAATCAACTGCTTCCAGTGAAATACTTTCATGAAGAAATTGTAGACTCCATGATCACGCGCTAGAGTGTATAATATGCAAGAAAGAAGAGGAGATAATCCTTGTATCTCATCATCTAATGAAGTAGGAGAATTATCTAAATGATTCTTTCTACTAACAAAATCTAATATACAAACACAATCTGAAAAGGAAAAGAGATCTGTGCATACTCCTTCTCAAAGAGTACAAAAATTAACACAATCAGTTCCTTGTATAGTTGCAAAATTGTGATGTGGATCACATATTATTCTTCCAATCTGATGTAGTAACTTAGAAGATATGATATGAGGATGAAAATAATCTGATATATCATAAATATTATCATATGGAAAAAAAATACCAAATGTTTAGTGTCTCCATGAGGATATGGGGCTAGACTAGGAAAAGTATAAGCAACTGGGAAAAACTTATGAGTGTAAAAATATGAATGATAGACGGACTTGATATTTGAACCATAAGTGTTTAGAAAAGATACAAACATGTGTAATATAATTCCAATGATGATTAATATCATATATAAACAACTAGTTAAAAATAGGCAAGACTTGAAACCATTAAATATAAGTAACATTGCATAAGAAACCAATGAGGAATCAACTAGTGAACTTGGTGTTTCTATAGTCTTTGGAGTAATCAAAGGTATGGTATATGGTATGTAAGGTGGTATGGATGGTGTCATGAAATTCATATCAGCATGAAAATATTATTCTAATTATCACCATTTGAATGGAGTAAGGAAGAGTTTCTTAAAGATAAGTCAGGATCTAGTGAAAAATCACGAGTATTGGGAGATGAATCTAGGAGACTGATAGGTAGATTATCAAAGAAAGAAACCGATATTTCTGATGCTGATATATCATAAGTTAAATACATATCATATATTTTAGTAAAGGATTTAAATTTGGAACTCAATGCATATTTTATATCACCTTCAAACTACGCACTATGACAATGTTCTGAAGATTCAGTAGGTTTCTCCAGCTCACCTGGATCTTCGATTTTGTGCTTCTTAAGATGTTGAGACATGATTTTCATCTTATTCTTGAAAAAATTATTCTCAAGATGCTGCACTAATAAAACTTGTATTTACTTCCTTTCTTCTTGACTTTCTTCATTGAACCTTCATCAGTAAGCTTCGAACTTTCATCTTCCTTATTTGAATTTGGCTTCTTCTCTTTCACAATTTAGTTCTCTTTGGATTTGGTATTATTGATTTATTAAACTATGAAATCATGATATTTCCATTGGAATATATAAGAGCACCCATCTAGGTCAATTTATCTTTCTCTTTTATTAGTGAATCAAAGAATGTACTCAGAGAAGGCATTTTCCAATTAGAAATAACAAGCCTAGTAGCATGAAAAGTAGACACAAAAACTGAGTATTCAATACCCAATTTTGATGGAATGGAAAATATCAATTGATATTATTTCTTATAAATCTCACATTACTTGATAAATAGAACAAGTGACTTGAATTTGGTGACTAAACCTTCAATAGAATCCAAATTGCTTGGACTCAATGAGAACAATTCATTATCCAACTGATGCACTCTTATCTCATCTTGTACTCCAAAGAGAGACTCAAGTTTATTCCATAATTGGTTTGGAGTGGTCAAACAATATAGATGAAAGAGTATATTATGGGAAATATATAGGAAAATAAATCCATAGGATTCATCCAATCTATTATTCCACTTGTGTTTCTCAACAACAGAATTTGGTTCATTTTCTAAAGCCATAGAAACTCTATAGAGTCCCTTACTGCACAATAGAATGGCAATTTTGGATTTCCACTCATGATATTTAAAGGGAGTCATGATCATAGATAAATAAGAATCCATACTTAGATGTTGACACACTCAAGGAGATATTATCTGCAACATGCACAAATAAAACTAGGAGAAAATGTTGTAAGCTTAATACCAAGCTCTTCTTCAAAGAGGAATATGAGACTGGATGCATTCTGATAGATAGAACAGATAGCCCCTAAACTATGTTGAAATTGAATAACCTTGAAATCTGATACCATGTAGAAATTTCAGCTCTTATACCATGTAGAAATATAACCTTGATGATAAGAAGAAGCACAGGAGGTAGATCTTGCTACAAGATAATTCTCACACGCATGCACAAGGAAAATAGAGAGAATATAGAGAGACTGAATCACATGAAGAATAGATGAATATTGGAGTGTATCCTTCCATTGATTAATGATGAATAATATTGTACATAAATAGTACATCCCTCATGAAAGTAAAATATGGAGTGGAACGTCTCAGCTGAACTGGATATGGAGAGAGGATGAAGGATTGGTTGGGGTTTGGAGAAGGGGGGCAGACTAACAAGAGCATGGAAGAAGGAAAGGGGGGAGGTGGACAAGCCTCCCCAGTAGTTTACCTGGTAGGGATGAATATAGGGGAAATATCAATATATCTAGATCACACCCAAACCCAAACATAAATACTAACGACGAGGAAGCCAAAGTAGTGCATGCCTAAAGCGGCCCTGATTCCATCCATGAAGGTTAGATATTCAAAGATAAGAGAAAGAATCTAGTATATGCAAGATCATGCACTAATTGGGAATTTTGTGGGAATGCAACCCTAGGAAAAATCCCTAGTATGGTGGATCAATTCTACCTGGAAACCCAAGGGGCACTATGAACTTCAACTAGGATCCAAGGGTTTCTTCACCATCTCCTTTATTAACTTGGAGGATAGGAATAAAGTTATGGATGGGGGGTCGTATTTCTTTTAATCGACATGCATTTTACTGAGACCCTAGAAGGAAAAATTATTCCTCGAAAAGGAAGATATGAAATTAGTGTGAGTATGGATCAGGTTTTACTCTCTGCCGGGCGAATATTGGGATTCAGAAAATTTGGAAGACTTAGGGAACTATCTAGGGAAATTCATCAAATATCAAAACAAACCAGGATCCATAGATATACGAACTATGCTAGGATTTATGTTTACATGGATATAACCAAATATTAGGGTTGTAGGGTTTTAAGTTGAAGGGGTGGTAATAAATGTGTATGGTCCTCATAGTGCTAGAGATAATAGGGATTTTATCAAATCACTTTGAAAACTCTGAGATAGGATGTCCAATGTTCACTAGTTTGTAGGAGGAGAATTCAACTTCATCACCTCCTTGGAGGAAAAGAAGGGTGGGAAGCACAATATAGAGGATGAATGTGAAACATTCAAAGAAACCATCGATGAATTGGAACTCATAGACATCATTCCTAAGGAGGGATGCTTCACACGGAACAACAAAAGGATGGGGGATATATACATTGCATCCAAACTTGACCGATTTTTGGTATCTGAATCCATTATGGATATAGGGAGAAATATTCATTCTACAATTCTCTTGGGTATGTGATCAGATCATTGGATAGTTGAATTAATGTGGAGTGGGATGGGATCCCAATTCAAAAATCCCTTCAGGTTCGAACAATTTTGGATGGAGCATCTAGACTTTGAAGAAAAGATTAGGACTTGGTGGGAAAAGCTGAGTTGTAATATCATGTTTTGACCCCAATTATTAAAAATGTATATGATGTAAATAACATAACTAAATCATGGTGAGGATATAAAGGCCAAGGCCCCACCATTGATTTAGCATTTTATGTATCGACATTTAAATCGATACCTGTGGTTTTTGTGCTAACCATGCACATTAAAATTGGGACATCATGTAAATATCCAATTTAATAAAAATACCCACAACTAGCTATGCCAATGAAACAAGAGATGGGGGCATGATTTCAGAAGGAATAGGGAGGGAAAATATTCAAACTATTGAGACAATAGTGTTAAGACAAATGTCAATGGGAGAACCCATAAAGCTGTCAACTACCCTTTTTGTCTTTTTGCACCCAATCATTTATTTTTTGCAGAAGTTGGTTGAGGTAGTTAATGCCTGGAAAATTGAAGAGTATGGAAGTTAAAATTTGTATTGGGGAAGCCATCAGTTTTGGAAAAATATTTTTTTTCCAGTCAAAATACCTATAAATACATTCCCAGGCCATTATTCACCCACACCCTTCATTTTCTCATGCAGTTGGTGCAAGTAAGGAGTTTCCTTCACGTTTTTATGTTGTTTCCCTTCATCCATCCATGGATGGAAACTTATTTTTGTAATGCACAGTAGCTGGGAGAAGAGATCCATGATTTTGGGGTTTTAAGAGGTCATTTTTGCTCCTGCAATGCCCATGAATGTTTTGTGAAATTGATTTTCTCTCCCAGGGTTTATTTGCCAATCCTCCAATCCGTTTTTGGTTGCCAAGACGTTTTTACCAATAGAAAAAACTTGGGTTTGTTGTTATGTGAATCTCTATTTTTGTATGAACTGGTTAGGAGTGTGTAATGTCCTCTTCTGATTAGGCATTGAGGACCATCCTGCTAACCTACATGATTCCCATAGGTTCGAGTGGGCACTGACAGTCAAGGAATCAGATCTGGACTGATGCCATGTAGGAACATCTAGGGCATCAATATTATATCATCGTTGGGTATATGAGGGCCACTAGAGACAAAGGCCACCTGCATGCATGCCATCTGAGTACTATTTCATGATGCATGCACCCGATTGAGTGTCCATGCACCTGCATGCAAGTCAACTGCAAATTAGAAGTTAAAGTGACCTAATTAGGTCAAAAGTTAGGTTATTCATAGTTGAAAGTTATAAAACAAAGGTAAAGTGAATGGAGAAGGACACTTATGATTAATATTGATTTGGATCTTTTGAGTAACAGTACAGTGTTCGACCACGACAATTGGGGTTGAAGACGACATCTTCAGGTAACGAGGGTTCAGTAGTGAAATATCTTCCCTAGTCTCCTTCAGGGTAGGCCATTCAGGTCCCCCATCATCTCTTCATATTATTTATCCATATACAACTATCTAGAACCCATTAGAAGATTGTTTGCAGGGACATGTGTGGAGCTATGGGGGTTTTTAGCTGGAAAACCCCAAAGCATTCATTGGGTCTCCAGATCTCCATTTATCTTCTAAATAATGGCACCATTGTCATCATTAGGATCATCCCTCAGTACCAGGTGATCATCAGCTTCCAGTTTTCTCATCTGGAGTAGTTCTCATCAGTTTTATGTACCCGGGGGTGTGAGCAGCTAAACCAGTAAACCAATTCACTAGCCTGCTTAGAGTGGTCGAAACCTCTACATTCTCTAGTCAATATCTCCAGCATGGGAAGATATTCATTCTTTCAAATACTCGCCTTCATCATAGAGCTCCTTCACCAAAAACATCACCTTTAGCTGATTGAGGGGTTTGTGCTGCTGGGCGGTAACATCGGAGGAAAGGTGCACCAGTTCTTCACCTGATCAGTTCTCGATGCATGCATATTATATATGGAGAATTGTTAGTTTTATTATCAGTGGTAAGTGTTGATCTATTCTCTGTAAATATCTGCCCTAGTTAGCTATAAAATAGGGCCATTTTCCTGGCACTTTTCATGCGAGTTTATTTCAGTGTTATTGTAAATCGGGAGGCTTAAGCAAGCCCTAGAATATAAAATAGTAGAATATCCATATCTGGGATATTATAATGGTATCAGAGCTATTTTCCTTTCCAATTGTGGGCATGCAAAAATTATAAATGAATTCAGAAGACCCATACAACATTACTTACCAGAGAGACATGGGTAGAGACAGTAATAGAGGAGAAGAGGAGTTGGAGGACATAGAGTTGGGGGCAAAGAGTATTAGTTTGGAAAAGGCAAAGAAAAAATGGCCAAGGATGATAAAACAACTTTCAATAGTCACATGTTAGCCATAAAGAACTCACTACTGGGAAAAAATAAATGATGAGTACCTTCAGGCAAATGACAAAGAAAAATGGGCCCACCCCACACAATCCCTTGTTTCCCAATAGTGATAGGGTATCCACCAGCAGTAGTAGGGAGCACTTACATACCAACATGGAGATACATCCCCATATATACAACAATCCTTCTCGACCTACCATGCCTCACTTCTTATATAGTCCAACTGCAGTGCCTCTAGCACAAGTAGAACCAGAAGAATCCATGAGTGCCTATCTGAGGGAGTATAGAGCCTTAGGAGATGACTTCCATTCAGCCATGACCTTCACTAACTTCTGCCACTTTAAAAGTAAGAACAAAACTAGAGCTTACAATAGGCCATTGACCCAGAACTATGAGTTACAATGCACCGTAGGGAAACTAACTATCCCTACCTTTGAGGGTACCTGGGGTGGCCCAACCTAGAATTAGGTGTAGAAGTTGGACACATACTTCCAGCTCAACCCCATGATTGAGCTTGTAGTTATAGCTCATATGCTACCTCTCCAACCTTCCGTATTATCTTGTATGGACCATAGAAGCGAGGTTTGAGTTTTTCTGCTCCTTTCTTTTTAAGAGATGACTGTCGGTAAGGTTGGAGCCATAAATAAACGAAGTCTCCAACCTCAAGAAGGAAGTCAGTCAGTATATTGTTACATATTCATAGATTCCCCCACTTGATAATGAGGGGGAATTGATTCTGATTCATGAGCGCATCCTAGAGGTGTGAGAGTGAAAACTAAGGAACAAAATCATCACATAATACTTGGTTTAGTGGAAACATATGCCTATAGAGGAGGCCACTTGGGAGGGAGAACATGTATTACAGCACCCAGCTTTATAGTTTCTTGAGGAAAAGCAAACTTGAGTGGGGAGACTGTAATGTCCTCTTCTGCTTAGGAATTGAGGACCAGCCCGCTAACCTACATCATTCTCATAGGTTTGAGTGGGAACTGACAGTCAGGGAATCAACTGTGGACTGATGCCATATAGGAAGATCTAGGGAATCGATATTATATCATTGTTGGGTAGATGGGGGCCACTAGAGCCAAATGCCACCTGCATGCATGACATATGAGTACTATTTCATGATACATGCACCTGATTGAGTCTCCATGTTCTTGCATGCAAGTCAAATGCAAATTAGAAGTTAAAGTGACCTAATTAGTTCAAAAGTTAGGTTATTCATAGTTGAAAGTTATAAAATAAAGGTAAAGTGAATGGAGCAAGACACTTATGATTATTATTGATTTGGAGATTTTGAGTAGCAGAATAGTGTGCAACCATGACAATTGGGGTTGAAGATGAAGTCTTCAACTAACGAGGGTTCGACAATGAAATATCTTCCCTAGTCTCCTTTAGGGTAGGCCATCCAGGTCCACCATCATCTCTTCATCTTAGTTATCCATATATAGTTATCTGACACCCAACATAAGATTGTTTGTAGGGACACATGTGCAGATGTGGGGGTTGTTAGATGGAAAACCCCAAAGAATTTGTTGGGTCTCTAGATCTTCATTTATCTTCTGAATATTGGCACCATTCTCATCATCAGGATCATCCTTTAGTACCAGGTGATCATCAACTTCTAGTTTATTCATTTGGAGCAGTTCTCATTAGTTTTGTGTACCTGGGGGCGTGAGAAACTAAACCAGTAAACCAATTCGCTAGCCTTATTAGAGTGGTCAGAACCTCTGCATGCTCTAGTAAATCTCTTCGACACGGGAATATCTTCATTCTTGCAAATCCTCACCTTCATTATACAACTCCTTCACCAAAAACATCACCTTTAGCTGATTGAGGGGTTTGTGCTGCTGGGAGGTAACACTGGAGGAAAGGGGCACCAATTCTTCACCTGATTAGTTCTCAATGCATGCATATTATCTCTGGAGCATTATTGGCCAGATTATTAGTGGTAAGTGTTGATCTATTCTCTGTAAATATCTTCCCTAGTTAGCTATAAAATAGGGTCATTTTCTCGACACTTTGCATGCGAGTTTATTTCAGTATTATTCTAAATCGGGAGGCTTAAGCAAGCCCTGGAATAGAAAATAGTATAATATCTATATATGGGATATTACAGAGTGGAAGAGGACCAAAATTGGCTTAATAAACCTAGTGAAGAGAGGAACCTTACAGACAGATCAAGAGGGGCTGGCAAATCTTTTATGCACACCCCGAAGAGAACTGGAAGGGAATGTATGGCCTGAGGGACTAGGTGGTAGTGAAGGGAATACTTCATTATTTTGGGTGTGTAGGTATTTTGGAATTCCAATCTAGATAGATCTTGTGTAGGTGTCCATAGATTTGTGGTTGAGCTCACTAGATTAGCAATTATTCCTTTCCACTGCCTTAGCAGCCTAATAAACCCAATTGTAGTTTGGATTGGCTGAGTTTTGATATGTTTTTGGCTATGTGTGAGTCTGTTGTTCCCTATTTCCTTATGGAAATCATCCCTAGATCATGGGTGGCAGTGGTGCTGAGAGATTTATGACCACATTGTCCTATGGTTTGGTGGAATGTTGCAACGACATAGCTAGTTGCAAGACAACTAAATTTCAAGATAAGTGCTCTCTGTGTATTTAATTTCTGCAACTGTATTTTGTTTAAGAATTATTATGAACATATGAATGTGTTGAAATGTATTTTGCTTCCACTATATTTTCATTTGTTATACTTATGCACATGTTTTTATCTTCAATGCATTTCTATTTATATTCATGGGGCTAGATCCCTGGTTAGATTGATGATAGCAGCGCAGCAGTGATAGTTGCATCCTCTCCTCATTAAGAGAGGAGGGGAGGGTTAATGATAGTGTGGTATCAGAGAATTGGTTGTAGCATTGGGCCTAAATGGGCCAATATGAATAGTTGCATAGGTAATATCATCCTCTACTCAACACTGGCCAGCGAGTTTTGTGGATATGTCAGCTGAGCTGGATGAGTTTCGTTGATGCATCTCAACAAGATTTGTTGAGATCACCACGAAACATAAAATTTTCTTTGTTTTCTGAGTTGGTCGAGTTGAGCCGATACCTGTCCACTGATTTGGATGAGTTGCACCGATGCGTGTCGTGGTGAAAGGCTGAGTTGGTCTGATGACAGAAAAAAGGAAGAATTTTTTTCTAAATATGGACATGCTGGCAAAACTTGGGAAGTTTTGCGATGCATGTTGGAAGAACTGGGAGATTTTCACCGACACATGTCGAAAGAACTAGGTGATTTTGACCGACACATGTTGGCCAACTCAGTGAGTTTCGCCGATGTTAAAGAAAGAAAAAAATTTCAAATTTTTTTCTAAGTGTTGAAAAATTCCATGTCAGCAAAACTTAGTGAGTTTTACCGATATGTAGGAAGAAAATGACGATTTTTGCCAATGCGTTGGAAGAAAAAGAGGAGTTTTGTCGATGCATTGGAAGCAAAATCAGATTTTTTCCGACATCCATCAGAACAATATGGTAATTTTGTCGAGGAAGAAATAAAAAATTTCAAAATGTTTTCTAAGTGTCGAAATTTCCATGTCGAAAGAAATGGATGGGTTTTGTCGATACGTGTCAAGAAAAATCAATGAGTTTTGGCGACACATCGGAAGAGAAAGCAGAGTTTTTCCCATATGTCAAATAAACTAGACAATTTTTTCCAATACGTCGGATAAACTCGGTGAGTTTTGTCGACATGTCGGAAGAAAAGGCAGAGTTCTGCCAACATATCGAAAGGAAAAGTTGAGTTTTTTTTATCGGCGCAAAAATGCAAGTTTTTCTGATACATATCGAAAAAAATTGGTGAGTTTTGTTGACATATCAAAAGAAAAGGGTGAGTTGTGCCAACATGTCAGAGGAAAAGGCTGAGTTCACCGATATAGAGAAATTCAACAGTTTTTTAGTAGGATTTACAGGTGCTAGAAAGTTGAAAAATGGAAGTGAAATTATGCGCCAGATTGTGTGGAATCGAAATATTTACAAAAAAAAAATGAGGACGCAGGGAAGCCACAAGGGGGAAAACTGGCTTGACCTCATCTTCCCCCTAAGACAATCATTGATTGTGAGAAAAGTCTATGATTGGACAAGTTGTCAATATAGAATTTTTTCAAATGAAGCTAAGTAATTTATGAATTCTGAGAATATATTGCATCTAACAATTGTGTTTATGAACACATTTTACAAAATCATAGTCACATCAAAGGCAGCATTGCACATAGTGCAGTTTGGAAAATTTGTTCTTGGTTGGGCCAAGAAGCCCAACATCATGAATGATGCACATGATCTTAAGAAGGATTCCATGAGAGAAAACATACAGGGTGAGAAAGCTGAAATAGAATCCAATGGGAGGAGAAATAAAGAGACTCCCCTAGATAATGCAACCACCATGAGGAGTCTAAGGGTGGAGTTGCAAAGTTACAAAGAAGATATTGAAAGGATGATTAAATCCTAGGAAGAGAAAAACCATTTAAATGCAGCCATGCTACAGAGTTTGACAAACATCCAAAAGAAAGAGAAACTCTAAGCATTGGACATCAAATCCAAAAGGGAGTAGGAGTAGTTCAAGGATATATTCCCGCAAGAGATTCAATAGCTCAAGAAGAGTTTCTAGATATAGAACATATACTCCAAAAATATCTTCTAAAGGATCATCTGAATTTGAAGAATCCATTGAGGGTTCAATCTCTTCATCTTACATGAGTAAGAGGAAGCGGCATTAAAAGAACAATTCCTATGTGGAATTTAAGAAGGAAGGGCCTCCTACATTTGATGGTGAGGTAAAATCTGGTCAAGAGTTTGAAGCTTAGATTCTTGGGATGAGAAAGTATTTTCAAGTGCATGACTACTCTAGAAATATGAAGGAAGGAATAGCCATCTTCAACCTAAATGGAAGAGCATCTATATGGCGGGAGCACCTCAAACAAGTGAAGAAGATCAATGAAAGAAATATTGTGTGGAAACAGTTCAATAAATATTTCAAGCAGAAGTACCTCTTTGATAGGTTCTCTGATGATAAGTTTAAAGAGTTCCATGAGCTGAAATTGGGACAAGTGACCATTGAAGAATATGCAAACAAATTATTGGAACTGTTGAGGTATGTCAGGTATATTCGAGATGATAAGGTGAAGATTCAACATTTTTTAAGTGGGCTACCTCAGGAATATAAATATAGGATTGAGTTTGATGAGCCTCAAACTCTACAAGAGGAAATAAGGAAGGCCAAGTATTGCTATGATCTAAAAAAAAGGAAACATGATTTCCATAATGTAACACCCCAGTTTTGACCCCGTTTGCATTAAATATATATGATGTAAATATTGTAATTAATAATGGTGTGGAGCTAAAGGAAAAAACCCCACCATTGATTTAGCGTTTTATGTTTCGGTGATTAAAATCGATGCCGATGGTATTTTGTGCTACCCAACACATTATAATTTTGGACATCATATAATTATGCAATTTAATTAAAAACCCACAGCCATCTATGTCAATGCAACAAATAATGAGATGGGGGCATGATTTCCTAAGGATAAGGAGGGGGGGGNTCATGTTATCATCTTCCCTCACGTTTTTGGGAGAGGCGATACGTTTTGATCATCCATCCTTCACGTTTTCAATTTTTCCTCATTCTGCATGCCCATTCCATCATATGGATCTCACTGAAATGTTGTGGTCCATTCTGATCATTCTCTATTCCATTATGTTCATGTGTACAGTGCATTTGTGCTGCTTGCAGAAGTGTGTTTTGTTTTGGGTTCTCGCCTGTTGTTACCATCCTCAGCCGCACAAAGGTTTGGGGTCTCCTTTGTTTGCTGAATGAATGAGTAGTGGAGATCACTCAATTTTATGAGGAAGAGTGGTCATCTCTGGTTTCCTCAGTGTTGTTGTGTAATGATCTCCTCTGTCACAAAGTGAACAGAATCCTATTTTGCTGTGTTGACATTGTGGTCTACTGTGTGTGCATATTTTTCCTTGGTCTGAACTGGTTTGGAGTGGAATTGGGTCTGAACTAGATTAATAAACCTAGTGGAGGAAGGAACCTCACAAATAGATCAAGAGGGGCTGGTTTTATTCTTTGCACACGCTGAACAACACTGGAATGGAAGGTATAGCCTGAGGGACTGTGTAGCAGATAAGGGGATGATTCCTTGTGTTGGGTGTGTATATGTTTTTGGAGCCAAGCCTAATCTGGTGCAGGTGTCCATAGCTTGGTGTTTGAGCTCACTAGCTTAGCAGTTCAAGCTTTCCATATCCTTTGCAGCCTGATAAACCCATCTATTAGTTGGATTGGCTGGTCCTTAATGTGAATGTTGGCTTGACTAACTGCAGTCTCATAAAACCAATAGTGAGATGGCTTGGATGTGTGGCCTGATAAACCCATCTGTTAGTTGTCTTGGCTGAGTAGCCTGATAAACCCATCTGTTAGCTGGCTTGGATGATTAGCTTGATAAACCCAACAACATATTGGCATGTTTGTTTGCAGCCTGATACACCCAACTGTGTTGGCTTGGCTAAGTTTTTTTGTATCCTTGGCTATGTGTGAGCCTGCTAGTGTTCTTTATTCCTTATGGGAATCATGCCCAGCTCGGGGGTGGCAGTGTTGCTCAAATATTGATGAGCACACTAGCCTATGGTTGGGTGGAATGTGCGGGACAAAATTATTTCAAGATAAGTATTATTGTCTATGTTAATCTCTGCAATTGTATTTGCTTAATGAAATATGATGAACATGCCTAAAGTGTTGAATTGATGAATTGCTTCCATTGTATAATTGCAATTGTATGCATATGTGTATGTTTTCTTTCAATGCATTTTTAAATTACGTTATGGGGCTTATATTGTCAGATCGGTGATGGCCTGAATGATCAAATATGTCCAAGAATTATGTTAACAAGTTGAATTTCCTACCAGAAATATTCCTTTCCACAAATTGCGAGATGCAGGATGCAGAAAAGTCCTTATGTAAATTCTATTCCCTGAATATTTACTTCTGCAACTCTTCTTTCCGCAACTTACAGGATGTGGGATGCGAGATGCGGCTTCACATTATCTATTTCTGCAAATATCCATCCGCAACTCTCCTTTATGCATGTGGGATGCGAGATGCAGGATCACAATTTCCATATTTCCCCAATTCCGCAAACTCAAGCTTTTCGCACCGTTGATATGTCTCCAGATGTAGAACAGATTGTGAGCATCAATTTCCATCCCAATATTTCCCCGTTGTTCGATCTCCTCTGAGATATTTCTTCGTAGATCATCGAATTGATCACTAATAGGATTTAATCTCTGCTATTGAGAAATTAGAGAATTTATACTCCGACTTGAATAAAGTGAATGCAAGATGAATTCATGCCTCTATAGATTTCTACAAAAATAGGGAATACATCAAAATACATACATAATTCAATGAAATTCGAGTTGGATTCTCCTGCAACAATTAGAGTGAGGAATTAGGGTCATGTTCTCTCTCTAGTGGATGGGAGGGGATGTGACACTATGGTATCATAGATGTGGGTTGCAGCATTGGGCCTTGATGGGCCATGTTGAACAATTAACATAGCTGTTGGTAAATGGTTTTTACTTCTAATTTTATTATGCAGCTAACAATTTTTTTTATTAACACTTTTTTGCAGAATTATAGTCACCCTCAAAGGGAAGCATTCCAGATAGTGTAGTTCGGTAAATTTGGTTTGGCTGAGCCATGAGAACCGACATGTGTGATGATGCACAGAACCCCAATGAATACAAGGAAGATGATGTGGGGGGGAATTTCCGAGTTAGAAATGCTGAGACAAAGCCTAATGGGAGGAGATTTCAAGATACTCCCTCAGATTTTGCAGCCACCATGAGAAGCCTAAGGGTGGAGATGCAAAGTCACAAGGAAGACAATGAAATATTGGTTAAGGCTCTAGAGGAGCAGAATCAACTGAATGTAGCCATGCTTGAAATTTTGACAGACATTCAAACGCGGATGAAATATGGGGACCGAACAGTGAGACCAAAAGGAAGTAAGAGCACTGCTAGAAGAAAGAGATCTCCTAGTGGGTCATTTGGCTCCGAAGGATACACTGGTGGTTCAAGTTCTTCTTTTCACAAGAATAAGATAAAGAGGCACTACCAGAACTGTTCAAGTGATGAATTCAAGAAGGAAAGGAATCCTACCTTCAATGGTGAGATAAAGAATGGTTAAGAAGCTGAAGCTTGGATTCTTGGGATGAGGAAATATTTCCAAGTCCAAGACTACTCAAGAAATATGAAGGCTATGGTAGCCATCTTCAACTTGACTGGAAGAGCATCCATATGGTGGGAGCACTTCAGGAAAGTGAAAAATATTAATGAAAGGAAGATTGTGTGGAAACAGTTCTAGAAGTATTTCAAGCAGAATTACCTCTCTGATAGGTACTATGATGATAAGATCAAAGAATTCCATGAGCTAAGATTGGGACAACAGACCATGGAAGAGTATGCAAATAGGTTCTTGGAACTATTGAGGCATGCCAGTTACATCAAATATGAAAAAGTAAAAATCCATAGTTTTTTGAGTGGATTGCCTCAGTCCTACAAAGACAAAATTGAGTTTTATGAACCTAGAAGTTTGGAAGAAGCAAGAAGGAAAGATAAGTATTGTTATGATAAAAGAAAAGGAGAACCTGGTTATCATAAGACATGGAAGGACAAGAAGAATGATAATTCTAACGAAAGGAAGAAAGGTTTCAAACCTTCTAACTTCAGGAATCCGTAGAAGAAATCATCCCAAGTTGAGAAGCAACCAACTAGAGTGATGGGAGAAAAGCCAAGAGATCCACAACAAAACAAAGAACCACTCCAATGTTGGAAATGTGGAGGACCCCACATGTGTAGGAATTGTCCTCTTAAGAATGAGAATGCAAGTCCAGCTTACAACATTCAAGAGGTATAAACAATGGGTCAAGTAGCAAGGGCCATCCCTAGGATCTATTCAGCACTAGAGGACCACCAGGAAGATCACCAGTCAATTGTGATTGAAGTTGCAGGTAAGATTATTGTGAAATCTATTTCTATTTTGATTGACCCTAGTTCTACTCACAATTACATTGCTCCTATATTTGTGGAGATTTATGCTTTTAAGAAAGTAAATCATAGAAAATCGTGGTTAGTTCGGCTAGCCACTGGAACTAAGAGAAAGGTTAGTGAAGTGGTAGAGAAATGCCCATTGGTAATGAATGGATTGGTCACTTTTGTAGATCTGAATGTTTTACCACTTGGTTCCTATGATGTTCTCATTGGAATGGATTGGTTACAAGCCCACAGGGTAAAGATCGACTACCATAATAAGACTTTTGAATGCATGGATGAAGAAGGGAACCCAATAGTTGTAAGAGGCATTCCAAAGGTGATTTTTGTGAGGCATATTTCAACAATGCAGTTGAAGAAGTTTTGTAGGAAGGGTTTCCAGTTGTATGGAGCTCATATTGTGGAGGAAATAGAGAATGAAACTCCTAGGATGGAGAAATTTCATGTGTTGCAGGAATTTAGGGATGTTTTTCGTGATGAGATTCTAGGGATTCCTCCAAAGAGAGACATTGATTTCACAATTGAGCTTGTGCTAGGAGTGACACCAGTGTCCAAGACATCCTATAGAATGAGTACACTAGAAATGCTAGAGATGAAGATGCAGTTGCAAGAGTTATTGGAGAAGAAGTATACCAGGCCGAGTGTGTCTCCTTGGGGAGCACCAGTTCTGTTTGTGAAGAAGAAAGATGGTACAATCATATTGTGTCTTGATTACAGACAACTGAACAAAGTCATTGTGAAGAAAAAATACCCTTTTCCTATAATTGATGACCTATTTGATCAAATGAGAGGAGAAAAGGTATTTTCCAAGATTGACTTGAGGTTTGGTTACCATTAGGTGAGAATCAACGATGAAGACATTGATAAGGCAACCTTCAAAACAAGGTATGGACATTATGAGTTTGTAGTGGTACCATTTGGTATCACAAATGCACCATCTACATTTATGTGCCTTATGAATAGTGTCTTCAACAGGTATTTGCACAAGTTTGTTCTTGTTTTTCTTGATGACATTCTTATTTATCCTAAGAATGAGGAAGAGCACGGAGAGCATCTAATATTGACATTACAATTGCTCAGGGAGCATCAGTTGTATGTAAAGTTGAGCAAGTGTGACTTCTATAAATATAGAATTCAATATTTGGGTCACATTATCTCAGAAGAGGGTATATCTATGGACCCTGACAAGATTGAAGCCATTATGAATTGGCCTACTTGAAGAAATGTGACAGATGTAAGATCTTTTATGGGACTTGCAGGATACTACAGGAGATTCATTAAACGATTCTCCAAGGTTGCACATGCCATCACTTTTTTGCAAAGGAAGGGGATAAAGTTCGAATGGACATCAAGGTGTGAAGAAATATTCCAACAGTTGAAGAATATTCTCACAAGTGCAGTAGTCTTGAAAGTTGTAGACCCAGAGAAAGATTTTGTGGTGTGTACTGATGCATGTGTTCAAGGACTTGGAGGAGTTATTATGCAAGACAAACACATAATATGTTATGAGTCAAGAAAGTTGAAGTATCATGAGGAGAACTATGCTACTCATGATCTGGAACTTGCAGCCATAGTACATGCTCTCAAGATGTGGAGGAATTACTTGATGGGAAGAAGATTTGAGCTAACGATAGACCATTGTTGTTTGAAGTATTTCTTTGATCAGCCTACTCTAAATGCTAGGAAAGCTAGATGGCTGGAGTTTTTATGTGAGTTTGATTTTGAAATCAAACACATAAAAGGAAAAGAGAATAAGGTAACTGATGAACTCAATAGGAAGGTGCAGGAAATGCATGTGGCATCTCTTAGTATTTTCCAATCGGAGTTGAGGCAACAGATTGTTAATCATGTTGCTGAAGATGAATTGTATGCACAGGTTAAGGACAAATTGCAACAACAAATCCTTGAAAATAAGTATGAGGGATATAAATTAGAATAAGCTAGACTCCTTACTTATAAGAACATAATTTATATTCCAAATGCAGCAGATTTGAGGAGGGTTTTTATGGATGAGATCCATCAAGCTCCATATTCTGGGCACCCAGGATATTAGAAGACAATTGCTACAGCTAGAAAGCAGTACTTTTGGCCAGGAATGAAAAATGACATGGCTGAATATATTTCAAGGTTCATGGAATGTCAGCAGGTGAAGGTTGAGCATCAACACCCAACATGTTTGTTGAAGCCTTTGACAATTCCAGAATGGAAATGGGAAGTTATTTCCATGGATTTTATTACAGGATTTCCAATGACTTGGAGACAACATGATTCCATCATGGTTGTCGTGGACAAGTTGACAAAGGCATCACATTTTATATCGGTTAAGTCTACGCATAAGACGAATGACATTGCAAAGATATTCATGAAGGATATTTTCAAATTGCATGGATTGCCTGAGGCAATAGTATCTGACAGAGATGTTGAGTTCACTTTTAATTTTTGGAAGGGGTTGTTTGCAGATTTGGGTATAGAGTTGAATTTCAGCACTACCTACCATCCTCAGACTGATGGGTATATAGAGAGAGCTAACCAGGTGCTTGAAGACATGCTTCACAGGTATGTGATGGGAAAACCAACCAAGTGGGAAGATTATTTACACTTGGTAGAATTTGCATATAACAACGGACATCAAGCATCATTGGCGATGAGTCCATATGAAGCTTTGTATGGAAAGAGGTGTAGGACACTAGTGACTTGGGATAATACAGTGAACAAGGTTGTGTTTGGTCTAGAATTGCTCAAGGATGGAGCAGGAGGTTGTAAAGATCAGGAAGAATCTGAAAGCATCCCAAGACAGACAGAAAAGCTATGCAGATAAGCATAGGGTGAAAAAAGAGTTTAGTGTTTGGGATCATGTTTACCTCAAAGTGAGGGAAAAGAAAAGTTCCTTGAAGCTTGGAAGTTAGGACAAGTTTCCACTTAGATACTATGGGCATTTGAAGTGATTGAAATAATAGGGCCAGTTATGATATAGACTTGCATTTCCTGCTAGCACTAGGGATCATAATGTTTTTCATGTTTCTTTTCTTAAGAGATATGTACATGATCCCAACCATGTGATAAATTGGGATATGATTTAGGTGGAACCCAAGGGAGAATTCCAAATCGAGCCAATGCACATCCTTGACAGGAAGGTCACAATGCTTCAGAACAAAGCCATAGGGAAGGTAAAGGTGCAATGAGAGCACTACGATCTTGAAGAGGCTACATGAGAGTTGGAGGATTCCATATGATTGGCACATCCATTTTTGTTGAATTCTATGGAGGACTGAGGATGGTACCAGCGTATCATTTTTGTTCAATTTTGTAAAGCACTGAGGATAGTGTTGTTGAAGGGGGGGGGGATGTAACACCCCGGTTTTGACCCCGTTTGAATTAAATATATATGATGTAAATATTGTAATTAATCATGGTGTGGAGCTAAAGGAAAAATACCCACCATTGATTTAGTGTTTTATGTTTCGGTGATTAAAATCAATGCCGATGGTATTTTGTGCTAGCTGACACATTATAATTTTGGACATCATATAAATATGCAATTTAATTAAAAACCCACAACCAACTATGTCAATGCAACAAATAATGAGATGGGGGAATGATTTCCTAAGGATAAGGGGGGGGGGGATGTTTAACCTTGATCCATTGGGGAAAATCCATGTGCCAAAAGAAAACACCCAAAAACATATGCCCATTCCCTCATGCATTCATGTTTTCATCTTCCCTCATGTTTTGGGGAGTGGAGGGACGTTTTGATCATCCATCCTTCATGTTTTTAGTTTTTCCTCATTTTGCATGCCCAGTCCATCATCTGTCTCTCACCGAAATGTTGTGGTCCATTTTGATCATTATCTCTTCCTTTCTGGTCATGCGTGTTGTGCGTTCATCCTGCTTGCAGAACCGTGTTTTGTTCTGGGTTGTTGGCCTGTTGTTACCATCCTTAGCCGCACAAAGATTCGGGGTATCCTTTGTTTGCTGAATGAATGAGCAGTGGAGATCACTCGATTTTATGAGAAAGAGTGTTCATCTTTGGTTTCCTCGGTGTTGTTGTGAAATTATGGTCTCTGTTATCTCTAGGTTTTTTCACCTGTTTATTTTTAAATTTTTTATTATGCTTTGTTTTTATTGTTTTAATTTTGTTTTGTTTATATTTTATGTTTGATTGGTCTTTATTAGGCTTTCTTTCATTACCTAGAATCATCAGAATCTTCATTCATTAGCTATGAACTGGTTTCTAGTGGAGGTCAATTTCCTAGTATGACAAATATACAGAGTGCTGCTTCCCTCCAGAAAACTGTATTTGGTGAGAATCTCACCAAATACATACAACAGGGTACCTAAATTTTCAATCATCAGATTGCCAAAGAGGAGCTCTACATGACAGTATCTTTGATGATAATCCAGAATACATCAGGCAATGGTTGCAAGAGTTGGAGAAAGAGAACAGGGTGATGCTGCATGACAAAATCCAGTGGTTTATGACAATGGTGTCACTTATTTGTTCATTCAACACAACAACATTTACCTTATGACAGCATCGAGACAGAACTCCAATGCAGCTAGTTTGCTACTATTTTTACACCGGGTTGGAGATGTTTTTAAGCACTATTTCGAAGTATTGGAAGAAGAATCTTTGAGAGATAATTTTGTTGTTGCGTATGAGCTGTTAGATGAAATGATGGATTTGGGATACCCTCAATATACAGAGGCAAAGATTCTTAGTGAATTTATTAAAACAGATGCTTATAGAATGGAAGTCACCCAACGTCCTCCAATGGCTGTTATAAATGTGGTTTCATGGCGAAGTGAAGGAATACAGCACAAGAAAAATAAGGTATCCTTGGACGTAGTGGAAAGTGTCAATATGCTTGTGAATAGCAAGGGACAAATAGTGC
>LPNX010235765.1:3573-50568 GCA_001517045.1 Pseudotsuga menziesii
AACCAAAATAAAAATGACCAATTTTGGTCGCGTAATAAAAGACCGCAAATTAGCCACCAGCGATCGCCAAACCAAAAGTGGTCATTGATATGCGGATTTTGGTCATTTTTTTGGTCACTAATCTCTCATTTTCCACTAGTGGTTCAAATCGGGAGATTCAATAATGTAAACAAGTCATGTAAAGTCATAGAGTATAACCCTCCTTATTGATCAAGGGTTAAAGTCCCCATAGTTGTGGGGTCCTAGGGTTATTAGACTCTCCTAGAGAAGTCAGACCTAGTGATTTATTGTCAAGTCAGGAAGTAGTATAAATAGAGAGGTAGCCTCTCTATTTATCACACATTTTATACTCATTCACTCACACTCAATTGTAGCACATAACTGAGAGAGAGAGAAGTAGTTGGGATAAGAGAAAGAGAGACTACTGCTATCGGAAGATCATCTTATTGTCTTTACATTTTACTTTTGGTGCTGATTCTATCTCTGAGAAAGTTACAGGGTTTTCTCCTTTATGGTTTCCCTGAGGAAAATCTTTGTGTTCATTGTCTATTGTGATTGATTGATGTGCTTGTTATTCTCTCAGATAAGATCCTAATATCATATATCTTAAATGTTAAAAATCTAACAAAATGTGTTTCATATCAAGAAAAATATTTGGATGTTTAGTTAGATACATGAAGGTCATCAAATTCCATAATTAAAAGGAAGTACATTTAGTGGCAGTGGCTCAGTCAATCACTTTACATGAATCCATGTGTGGCTATAACATTTTAAAGTGAGCACAACCATATTTACTTACCCACGTCCAAAAATAGTAGCTACTCTTCCCAAAAAGGTTTTCCATATAAGATAAATGGAACCCCCAAAGGCAGCAGGAAATGGTGTTAATCCAAATCCTTGATAGTGGAAACAAGACTGCCAAAGGATTTGCAAGTGAAAGTGGTAAATTTGCGGGATTCTTTGATAGAAATCAAAGGTGGAGGTCATACAAAAGTAGTTGAAACTGAGTTGAATGGACTCCAATGTGTGCTTAGGAACATGAATGCTGAAGTGAGAGGCTTCTTCTTCTAAATCCAAAAATTAAATTCTCTTACCCTCTGTTTCTTTCCCTTAACTAGCAATCAACATAATTTGTTGAAGTACTTCCGAAATAACCTTTGATTAGAAGACGGTGGAAAACTATTCCTAGGGTAAAGTTTTATCTCTAGCTAAAAGGCCCTCTATTTGATATTATTCATAATATCTAAATATTTTTGGGAGCTAACTAGATCCATGGTTACATGTTTAAGGGCATATTTCAAAGAATACAATTGACCTACAAAGAAAACTTTTTTGAAATTTTCAAAAAGAGGTTTTTTACCTGCAAACTAACATAAATCATGTAGAAAAATAAATAAACTTTTAATAGGATTCACTATAGTTGTAGTATAATATTATTCTCAGCTTGACTGTATTTGTAAACCAATGAAAAATATGCTCAAATTTAAAACCATTTAAACGAAATAATTGACTAACCTTCCTATCAATCCAAATGTTTTGATGTAATGTATCAAAGTTTGTGTCATGTCTTGTCCTTTGAGGGTACAAGCCATGCAAATGTATAAGATATACTATATGAGTTTACATCCTTGGCTACATTCACCTGCAACATATCATGCCATTCCCTGCATGTATGATCATGATCATCATAGTAAGTATGGAAGCCATTGCAAAGAGACTCATGTGGATTCCACTAACCCACACATTTCCATTTGAGAAATTAACCACATTACGTATAAAGCTAATTAACTCGGTCTTCCACTAGCACATGAAGATTCCAACCAATATGAATCAGTTTTAGCTTAGCTGCGAGGGCTGAAAATGTTCAAGCTTAGCTCGCAATAATTTTCTGGGATGAAAATTGACCATGCAAGGGAAGGAACCTACATGACCATAACATTATTTTAAATCACCTGGTTTTTTTATTTATGTAATAAGCTACGGAATTCAAATAGACTTGGAGACTGACCAACATTGGCATAGATATGATTGTGACTGTGAGAGTAAACACGACCCCATATGTGCATGTGCATGTACATGTAGGAGGACATGAAATCGAGTGGATTAACTAAATACTCCATTTCAATATACTTTTGACAATGAATTTCCAAATGCAACTTCAAAAGAAAAAAGATATTAATCAAACAGTAGGAGAATATCACCTTTTTTAGAGCTCATTCAAATTGACTAGCTTGAGTATCTATATCTTCTGGCTTATTCTAGCTCTCATCAATTTATGGCAATACAAAAAGATGGACCATTAATCTCTCCTTATTTGATTGAATTTCATCCCTATGCACCCTATAATCCTGAAATATTTCTTCAACAACAGATGAGTTAAGATATATGAAACAAACATGAGACAAATCTTATCTTTCTACAATTTAAAATGTTTTACATAATGCTCTATACTTTTCTAGCATCCAATTACTACTAGAATAAAAGTCTATTTGTCTTGGCCTTCCATTGAGTGATTTTACATTGAAAACCAAAAAGATGAACTAATTAAATTTCTAACTAATCATATTCAAGAAAGTTATGTTGTGTTCTGAGATCTCTCTAAATATTAAAAAAATTAATACTTATTTGAATTGCCATAAGAATGGGTCGAAGGCTTGTAACCATCCTAATCATGCCCATCAACAACGTATGTTAGGTTTGAATATAATACTCGATAAATTAGTGAATTATATTTATGTTTCTGATTCTCCCCTCAAAAGATTTCAATATTGGTATAGATTTAAATTTCAATATTGTGTGTTTTTTTCAATATTTGTGAATACCGTGTATCTTGAGTAGCTGCATCATTTTGGTATTTGTATATGTGATTTTTCTATGTATCTGCAATGTATGTTTTTTCTGAAATTTCAGACTTTCGTACATCTTGAGTAGCTGCATAATTTTGGTATCATATAAACTTGATTTTTTTAGAAGAAGGTGATCCAGAGGAGAGCAATTGTTGTAGGTTTATAGTTAGCTTCTAAAAACAAAGAGTTAATTCAAGAGTAGAACTAAGCATGCTCAGAAGAGCACTATATTGCATAGAGGTGAATTAATGTTACTGGTTAAATTGCAGCAGGATAAAATTGGAAAAGGAGAAACGAGTGAGCCAAAATGAGAATGAATGGATCAAAGCAGAGATGCAAGCAATTAGGTTACTAATCAAAGAGAATGAAGAAAAATTGTAAAGAAATGAAGAGATATAATCCATGAAAATAAGAACAAGGCTTTGGACAAATAATAAATACATCAAATTGAAAAGAGCAAGTTTTCAAAGCAGGTCTCAGTTGTGGAAGTGCTTTGCTACCCGAAAAAGGTGAAGCACTTGAGGAAGAGTGCATGATAACTAACAATGTGTGTGTTAACAAATACTAAATGTTGTTCAATATTACATTGTTATTGAAGAAATAATAAAGTGCTACTGAGCACATGGGACTCGAAACTAATAGCAGTTTCTCTCTACTTCACTCAAGAATCCAATGTGCTATTTATGGTGCTTGTAAATATTCAAATCTAGTTACATGGCTGATCCAGAAGAAGACATTCGAATCTCTTTTGTTGAATAAAATCTCTCCTTCCATTCTATGCAGAAATTCTCCAATGATTCTTCTATTATAAATTTTGTGCATAGTTTACCGTTGATTTCTCCAAGAAAGGGTGAGGAATTTGATTTCTCTGTCTCTGATGATGTTTCTGGTGTGTAGATAAGTAACTCTTTGGATATTTTGGAAATAATATCATATTTTAGGAGTGATCCATTAACTCTCATTTATCTATATCTTCCAACAAATTCCTACGTGATTGCATGCATCGATACTCATGGTTTTGAAGAAGGGGAAAATTGTGCATCTACCATCTCGATGGAGCACACTCTTGGATCTGATATGGAATTTATTGGTTCTGATATGATATTATTTGGATCTGATATGATATTACTTGGTTCTAGGGTTGAATATATTTCAGTACCACTTGTATCTGTTCTCATCAATTTTGGTGTGAATAAACAAGTACCAAAAATCTCTTTCAAAGGTTTTGAAGAAGGAGAAAACTATGCATCTACCAGCTCGGTGGAGCATGCTCCTGTATCTGATATGGACTTTATTGGGTCTGATATGATCTTATTTGGACATGATATGATATTAATTGGTTCTAGGTTTCAATATCTTTCAATACCACTAGTAATTGTTCTCATCAATTTTGGTGTGAAAAAACAAGTACCAAAAATCGCTTTCAAAAGTTCTGTTGGGCATTTGATGTCAGTTTTCTCTCATGAGTTTGATGATATTATATTTTGTAAATATTTGGATATTTTGGAAATAATTCCATGTTTTAGGAGTGATTCATTCACTCTCATTGATCTTGAGCTTCCATCAAATTTCTACATGATTGCATGCACCGATATTCAAAATTTTGAAGAAGGAGAAAATTGTGCATCTACCATCTTAGTGGAGCAAACTCTTGGATCTGATATGAACTTTATTGGATGTGATATGATATTATTTGGAACTAATATGATATTAATTAGTTCAATATTTCAGGTTCATGAGACTTCAGTACTACTTGTAGCTGTTCTCATTAATTTTGGTGTGAAGAAACAAGTACCGCACGTCTCCTTCAAAATTGTTGCTGGGGATTTGATTTCATTCAACACTTTTGGATCTGATATGGAATTATTTGGGTATTATATGAACTTATTTATATATTATATGATATTAATTAGTTAAATATTTCAGTTTCATGAGCTTTCAGTACTGCTTGTAGCTGGTTTCATCAATTTTGGTGTGACAAATCAAGTACCGCAAGTCTCCTTCAAAATTGTTGCTGGGGATTTGATTTCACTTCATAGTTTTAGATATGATATGAACATTTTTGGATCTGATATATTTTATTATATGATAAAATATGGTTCAGGTTTTAATATTCAAGAGCTTACACTATTGCTTGTAACATGTTTCATCAATTTTGGTGTGACAAATCAAGCATTGCAAGTCTCCTTCAATTTTGCTGTTGAGGATTCGATGTTAGTTATCTCTTATGAGTTTGATGATATTATATTTTGTGAATTATTGGATATTTATGAAGCTATGTCAGATTATGGAGATCAATCATTCGCTCTCCAAAGCCCCAGGGCTTCTCTACCTTTGGTCACATGCTCATCTCCTCACAGAACTAGTAAAGAGGAAGACATTCTGCATCCGCCTGGACACTTGCTCCTAACACTTGGGGATGATTTTACCACTCATGGTTTTCTGTTAAAGGATGCAATATATCAGTTTCTTGGGTGTTCCTCACATGGTTCAAATTATCAAGCACCTTTTCTCTCTCTTCAGATGATTTTAGCTGCTCTACATGGGTCTAGTTTTCACCGTGTAGTTGTTTATACTTCTGATTCAGTTGAGTGCATTGTTATTATTCCAAATAGGAAGATTCCTATAGACATAAGCACTCTTTTTGAATTCATGGGTTCACCTACACAAAACCAATATACTACTGCTGCATTGTGCTGCAAATAGTAGAAAAACTTTTCACAAGTTTTTTCAAAATTTGTATTCCTGCTTATTTTGAGGGGGGGGGGTTCCCATGAGGTTTTCCCCTATTTCTTCGGTTGCATTAAGAATAATTGTGTCTTTTAGATTGTATTTGGGTGACCTATGGTATTGTTACCAGGTCCCATAGTTTTCCAAGTTAGGATTCAAGGGGGTTGTTAGGATTATTAATCCTCCCTTGACCATACTATCTATTAGGTTATTTGGCATAACTTAGGAACCTTAATTAATTAAGTGGGTCCACTTGGCCTAATGGGTACACATGTACCAGTCACTAGAGTGTGGGGAACACTACTAGAGGTTAACTGCCACTTATTTCATGTGCATGCATAAGCTTGGGCACCTCCTAGACCAATCCCTACATTTTAGGAGCCACTAGGAGTCCCGACACCAACCTACTTCAGTTAGTTGGAGTTAGTACTAGTTAGTCTCAGTTAGCCCCCGTTACTTTCAGTTAGTTCACAATCAGTTAGCTAGCGCAATATTTTCATGGATAATGCATGGTTGAATGTGGAGTAGGCGCCTTTGCCCACCTACCACACTCAGTTTCACTGAGTTAACTAGTTGTCACTGATTGTTTGAGTTGTTGGACATATGGGAATTGATCTGTTGGACTACGACATTGATTGAGACACCATGAGTTAGATGGTCAGTTAGCTATAGTAAGATCCATTGGATAGATTCGAATTTCATGTCATGCATTCGAATTATTTTTCAATGTATACTATTGTAACACCGTATTTTATTATTGTGAATGATACTGTAAATTCCTGAGCAATACTTGTCTATTTCCTATGTGGCTTTCTTTTTTCAGTTTGTATCTTCATTCTCAATTTACTGCAAACATTATTAGAACTATCTTCTTCAATATCTAAATGGAATTCAAATTCTAATATGCTACCTATTGGAGTAGTCACTGCAGATGTTAGAACTATAAAAACTTAAGAAACATTCATTTGCGACACTAGTTGTGAGTAGAATCGTTTGCCTTAATAGGATGTCGGTTCCTGAATGGACACTATTTTATAACTATCACACTGTCCATGACTCCATCCATTAGTATATTGTAGGCATGTAAACAAAAGAAACTAGATCTACTGGCAAAGTTTTGAGACTAAACCTTTATGGATTTCAGTTCTTGGGATACAAGAAAATTGCATAGGATAATTTTATCAATCTCTGAAATCAGTTAAGAAATTCACATACATTATTTATTGTGTAAAATTTGTTTTCTTGCAGCACGAGAGCAATGATGGATCTTAGGTTACTACAAAATATTGTCTTTTGTTGGTATCCATTGCATAAGTCATAGGAATTGTAAAATTGAGCAAGCACTTGTCTAAACTTAGTTCAAAACTGGAAGCTTTATAAAAGTGGCACTAGAGTAGTTTGTAGATGCTTATAATGATGCACCATTGAACTATTGATTGGAGGAGAATGTAGTGGTGGTTAGGAATTTGATTCAACCAAATTTTCATTAAAATCTAGATTTGAATCAATCAACGTATCATTGACCAAATTAGAATCCAAACTTGAATATGAATTAGTGGAAATTCACCATACAATTCAATTTGTCAAGAGTCCCCACATCCTTGGGACGCAGGAAACACACGAAGCATGTCCCTGACCATGTGGGATGCGTCCCTATGGAACACTTCTTTTTTCATGCTTATACTGTCATTATGCTCTTGCTTGGATCATCATTATTCATTTTAGTTCCCCGCTTAAACCACAACCCAACCTTATTGTGTACACATTGGCTAGTAATGTCATTTGGTCTCTTTTGTACTCTTTTGTCTTAAATTATGAACTTGTGAAATATCATTCACCCCTTTTTTGATGTGTTTTCTACCTGTCTCAGTGGTCACTGGAGGTGTTAGAACTATAATAGCTTAAAAAAATAATTCCTATGTGATACTGGTTGTTAGCAAATTCCTTTTCCTTAATAGGATATTGGTTCCTAAATGGAAACTATTTTATAACTATCTCACTATCCATCTATTAGTAGATTGTAGACATGTAAACAAAAAAACTAGACTTATTGGAAAAGTTTTGAGGCTAGACCTTTATGGATTCTAGTTCTTGAGATATAAGAAAATTGCATAGGATAATTTTATCAATATCTGAAATCAGTTAAGAAATCCGCATACATTGTTCATTGTGTAACATTTGTTTTCTTGCAGCACTAGAGAAATTCTAGAGTTCAGGTTGCTACAAATTATTGTCTCTTTTGTTGGTATTTGTTGCATAAGTCAAACACTGTAAAATTGAGCAAGCCTTCATCTAAACTTAGTTCAAAAGTGGGAACATTATTAAATTAGCAGTAGAGGAGTTTCTAGAAGGTTATAATGATACGCCTTTGAACTATTGGTTGGAGGAGAATGTAGTGGTGGTTAGGAATTTGATTCAACCAATTGTTCATCAAAATTTGGGTTTGAATCAGTCAACGTATCATTAACCAAATTAGAATTCAAAGCTGAATATGAATTAGTAGAAATCCACCTTACATTTCAATTTGAAGTTCGACTTTGCTCAAAACCCCTAGTGCATCTAAAGAACTGTCATTCCAGCCAAAAATATTGCACTCCCTATTTATAGAGGTTCATTGAATTAATTCCTTCAACTAAAACACACTTGACCGCATTGTCCATGAGAAAAATTGACTGACATGTGAAGAGAAATTCTACCTGGTTGCTACTATTAGATATTTAAATAAAAAAGGTAGGTAGGCTTCTAATTACTTATGTTCTCTAGACTTCTAATTTTTGTCGACTTAGTTGTTGTAATCTATTTCTAGATCAAAATTTTTATCTGTTATCGAGCCCGCTACATTTACCTGTTTTCAATTCTATTCAATGTTAAATTGATGCATCTATTCTGGTGCATTTCTCCCTTTCAATTTTTAATGCCACACATATCACATATGGAACTGCAACCTATTTCAGATCCATCATTCTCAACATATTTCTATATCACTCTTTTTCTCCAAGACCACCTTCCCTTTGTTGAGAAATTACAATGTTAATAAATAAACAGAGGAAACTACTGAGAAAATAAATTATAAATCTTGTAGGAGCTACATGCGTTGTATGAATCATTGAATTTGCTCATTTAATATTATAATTTGTTTGTTTTTTCTTTGTTTATTTTCACTATATGGTTCTTCAGAAATTGCGATCATTCAATGATGTTACATTTAACATCCTTTTGATATAGACAAATATGTAAAATCATTCAATACTTTACAAAATGAAGAAATACAAGACATAAGTAGCCAAACTTAAATAGAAACCACTATTCATTGAAACTGTATTGAATTATTTTATACCTTTATTTTTTAATTGGATTTGTATTTTTCCAATAGTTATTTATTTATTTTTTATAATTTTTTTTAATTTATAAAATCCAAATTCGAATTTGAAATGTATATGGTAACTATGGTTAAAATTTGGGGCATCCAAGTCAAAAATTTTAATTAGTATCTTTTAGATTGGTATTGTTGGTTGTATTTGAAGAATCCTAGAAAGGATTTTGAGGTAAAAGAGTCTAATCTCCTCTCTTTTTTTATTGCCAATAAGCTTCTCTTGCACTCGCAACTTCAGTCATTCCCCATTCATATCCAGATTGCACTAGAATGCTTTGTGATATTTGGCATTAGATTGAATTTTCAATATTAACCTTGGCTTATTAAAGGAAAATTGCATAAAGAATGTGCAATTTAAATCCAAATCTGTAACAATCGTTTCAGAATACCATGTAGGAACAAGAGAGAAAATGCACCCTTAGTACTTGTTATTTTACTAACTGCAGTCAGACAGTAGTAAGTACATCTGAGCTCCTGCACATATGTACCCATTAGTTGAAGAACAAAGCGTGGAGCAACATTCTTTCTCTAGAGTGAAAAAAGTGGCTGAAATTCAAGAGTGAATAAAGGCCATCAAATTTGGATGCTGGAGACAAAAAGTGTTACTCTGAGTTGGAAGTAAGTGTGGCTTTGGACACTTGGGGAGATGAAAATTTGAATTTTGGAGTGAGTAACCAGATCCAAATTTTGATTGCTGGAAAGAAGCATGTAGGAGAGTAGGGGATTGTTTAAATTACCATTGATGTTACCAACAAACAGGCCCATTGATAATGTAGGGGATTTTTTCTAAAATCACACTTATTACATAACATCCTAGAATTCAATCTTAGACACTCGATATGGTAAATATTAGACACACTATATTAACATGAAACATGATGAGACAAAGCACTATAATTACTCTATATTAACATGAAACATCATGAGTGGCAAAGCACTATAATTATTTGGATGCTTGCTAGTAAGAAGGCATCACAACAAAGATAGTGAATAGAACCCACAATGCATACAAGCACTTCAAAGCAGTGTTAGTACAGTAACATCCAAAGTGAGGCAGTGAGGGAAAAAACTATCATATAAATTCTGGGGATACTTGTAACCTCAAGTTGACTGCAAAATTGGCAAAGTTTCTTTTATCAGAAGTAGTAATTCAGTAAGCATTGTTGTCTCATTATTATTTCTAATGTGGGATTATAACACTCGCTTTCACTCTTTTGTCTTTTGGCTAAATTAATGTTTAACACAAGGATATAGTAATCAATGTACTAACCTACATCAGGAGACAATCCAAGAGTCTGACGCATGTTTGGAGCTTCCTTGTGGCTGGAAACAGGAATTAGTATCTCCAAATATCATCCTTCTCGCAATCCACCATGATCCTAAATGTTATTAAGAGCTGCAAGAAGGCCTGGCAATCCAATGCACATTTCTTATTCATCTAATTTCTCCAAACCTTAGCAATCTCCTGGGCCGAATGCTTGACATGCAATGGAACATTAGAGTTGTCGTCGTTACCAAAAATGAGGTAAAGGGATTCCAAAATTAAAATGAAAGGCTATATGATTCCATATTTTGAGAATTTATAGCTCTGCAGAACCTTCAATGCCAGATTCACCACATTGGGGACATTACTCAGTACCACCAACAAATGATTCAAAATGGTTGTCTCCTCTTTCATGTTCTGCATGATGTAGTCACGGGTACTTCACTTAGTGAACCTCTCACATAGCACGTACAATCGTGGGATATTAAAGAATAACCTTAATTTCCAGAGATATTGACCCAAACTCTTTTTATTGAAACCCCCTCCCAATACTTAAAACCTCCTCCCTACCCCTTTTTATACCTCAATCCTTATAAACCCCCCTACCCCCCCCCGCCTTAAACCCCTCATCCCCCCCAATACCTGTAATATATTGGTTCAATTTTTGATAATTTTAAAACCCACAATATAAATTGACGTGATAGGATATTGGTCAACAAGTAAAGACCCGTGGATGTAGTGTAAGAGACCATAGCCGACACCTTTATTGCAGATTGTTTTGAGCCGATTGTAGACTTGGACGTTTGATGTTTTGTTCTTTTCATTTTTCCCTTTTTTCCTAGGGTTGGGGATACTTCTGGTTTTTCCTCCTTTATATTTAGGGTTTCGTACCACAATTGCAGGGCTTTGTGGAGATCGTGATAATACTCCATCAGGTTCTTCCGCATATTGAGGGCTGACTCGCTCTTGTTTCCTTTTCAAAGTTGGGATAGAGACTCATAGAAGGATGTCATCAAATACTGAAGGCACTGGAGAGATTCAAACATCAGATCTGCTTCCACCATTGGTACTGCTTTGAAATCCAAACATCCAAGGTTTTTCAGGACTAAAACACTCATAAAAAGAAGATGAATTTGTTTGGACTGTCAATACAGTGAAGGGACTTTGTTTGTATATGTAGGCCTTAATGTGCCCCCTATTTCCATTCGGTTTCTCAGGTTTATCCCATCCTGAGGAATTGACCGGCCAAGAAGAATGAAACATGGTTTTATGAGGCATATCTGAGGGGACCAAATGGTGTTGTAAACCCGTTTAGACAAAAAAAAACATTCACTATTTTTATTATATGTCTCATTCACAAAAAAGGGGATGCATGAATGAGTGAGAGGTTAAGGCGGGTTAATATTATGCTCGAATTTTTAGAAAATTAGATAAGGAAATAAGAAATCAAATGGATCAAAGGGTACTATTTTTTAGGGTAGATGGAATGTTTAAATTAAGGAAATTTTTCTTTTTACATAAAAATGGATATTTGAAAAGGATTTAACTTTTCAAAAATATAGACAAACCTATTGTTTCAAGCTTATTTGAGGGAGTATATCAAGGATTAACTGGCATACTCTCAAAGTGGGGAAATGAAACACCAAATAGAACTTCGATATGTTGCAAAAATGAGAGAAAGTTGTGTGTATATAATATAAGTTTATGGTGCCACTCAATAAACCATTTATCTAACTCTTTCCATGGTTGATCCTTCATCTATCAACACAACTCATAACGATCCTTTTGGAAGGGTGGGCCTTTGATTAACTTGGCCAATAAGGTCCTATACAACTCCTTGTTGCACTTTATTAAGACACAAATATTTGTTCTTGTTGAGCCAACCAATGAGTATGGATCATGACATACACCCATAAATATGTTTCGTATTCACTATATTGTTCAAATTAATTATTGAAATGATAAAAAAGATAGTATATTCATTCACACAAACATTAGCATGTTTATATTAACAACTAAGCAACTCGAAATTCCCATTAAGTTTGTGACAATGTGTTACAAGGTATGGACAACTTCAAGTTGAGAAAAATATCCAAGTAACCAACTATTCAATTATTTAAAATCTCATGATATGTGATTTATCATTGGGACACAAACCTTTTCAAAGTCTTCTAGTCTATTCAATATGGTGTATAATGAACAAAGTACAAAAATTTCCAAATTGCAAGAGACAAACAAGGAAGATGATTTGTCTTAACTATTGGCCTTCCATGCAAATTGTTGAGCTCCTCAACTACATCAATATGTTATGTCTACAACAAGAGTCACTGCACTATGTTGTGTAATGCATATCATATGATTGAAATTTATGCATATGTAACTAGTTCACAACACCACAAGTGTGTGGCAAAGAATAATAGTGTGTTTATATCACAACATTACTTCCCAAGTTTAATTTGTGCCAAATATTCACCACTGTAATGTGCATTGAGCACCAATGCCTTTATACTAACATAAATCTCAAAGACAACAACCAAATCCACAAGTGAGTGCTTAAACAAATTCTTAATGAATCTCTCTTATCAATTCAATCAATCAATTGTGCTTTATCAAACTCTCAACCCTTTCATTATCACCACTAGACCAAAGAAAGCCTTTTCAGACCATAGCTCACCACTAGACCAAAGATATCCTTTTTAGACCATATCATAAAATGATTTTTTATTTAGAAAAGTCATTAAAGTATTGATTAGGGCCTTATTGGCCAAGTTAATTGAAGACCCGCCCTTCCAAAAATATCCTTATGAGTTCTGTTGATAGATGAAGGAACAACCCTAGAAAGAGTTAGCCAAGGGATTTATTGAGTGGTACCATTCATTCAGTTTTCTTCATAGTTCTTTAAGTGGTCGTTTTCTTTCAAGTTTACGTTATGATCATTTAAACTATATGTTTTGGTTTAATTTGCCACATAATTGATTGAAAGAAAGGAAACAGTGATACCAAGGTGATATCCCTCCTGACCAACATGATAAGCCATTCAAATTCTGGCCCAATACAAATAGTGGTAATAATGGCCTCGAAACCTTGTTGAAAAATATGTTGAAATCCTACCATAGGCATAGGTTATACAAGTGGTAGAAGCTAGGATAGGAAGTGATGCTTGCTCTTCAGCTTCTGGTCTATTATGTTTGGCAAAGAAAAATCTATTGCGATAGCTAAACCATCCAAGAGTGACAGATGTCGTTCTCCCAAATAAATCCAAATATAAAATATTTTGAAACCCATAATTAAAAAGCGAGCTTTCAGAACTCCGCGCTACATAACTTATCCTTCAATTCCATACGATTTTCTCCAGAATGAGTTTCTAGAAACATGATTGAAAAGCAGTCCCTTTGCCTCGTGGGGTTTAGGACCAGCTGGTAACTCCATGAGTCCAGGTTTTGAATCTCCCTGTATATTTATTTTTACTTTTAACATTTAGTTTTCCCACATGAATTTACAGTTGGGAGGTCTCTAATGCTTGGCTAATTCTAATGAGAAAATTATATTGGTATTTTCGTATGTGGTTGTGCAAATTCTATCCTTAGGGTTCCTCTAATATGTCGCTCATAAAATTTGTTCATTCGGTATGATTTTAAGAACATTTGTTGGAGTTGGGGACAAGCATTTGACAAGGTTGTTGGGTAATCAATTGCTTATCTAGAATATTGTTATGAGGTACTTGTATTTGTCTTGGATTTATATATTCACTATGTTATAATTTCATCATTAAGCTAGCAATACATTAGGATCTTTAACTGAGAGAATAACAAGCACATTAATCAAACACAAGAGACAATGAACACAGTGTTTATCCTCGGGGAAACCATAAATGGTAAAAACCCCACAACTTCCTCATAGATAGAATCAGCACCAAAAGTAGAACCCAAAACAATAAGTGATCTCCTGACAGCAATAACCTTCTTTCTATCTAGCCCCAGTGTCTTCTCCTTCCTCAACTATGCGCTACACTTGAGTGTGTATGAGATGTGTGTTAAATAGAGAGGCCAGCTCTCTATTTATACTAATTCCTGACTTGACTAAACCCTACTAGGGACAACCTCACTAGGAGAGTCTAATAACCCTAGTGCCCCGGAACTATGGGGACTTTAACCCTTAGACAATAAGAGAGTTACCCACAATGACTTGAGATGACTTGTTTACATTATAGAACTTCCCGATAGGAACATCGAGGCATGACATGACTCAAGTACATCCCGGAATAAACATCGGGTTACAACATATAAGAGATACAAGTGAAATACATTCCGAAGTTACATATACATAAACACTCCCTCTTAACTAGGAAGGTATTCTTCTCTGTATCTTCTGGATCATCATCAAGTCCTTGTCATATTCAATTCATCTTCATCTTTGGATCTGGATGATCACTCGATCTGGATCATCACTAGACATCATCATTGGATCTGGATCATCACTCAATCTGAATCATCACTGGACATCATCACTCAATATGGATCATCACTCAATCTGGATCATCACTCGATCTGGATCATCATCACTTGATATGGATCATCATGGGTGCTATTTCTTGATTCTTCTTGTCATAGGAATCTCTACAGAGCCAGCCCTTTTTCATGCTGGATGTACACCTATAGAGCCAGTCCTTTTTCATACTGGATGTATCATCACACAGAGCTAGTCCTTTTTCATACTAGATGTGGTATCCACTCAGAGCTAGTCCTTTTTCATACTAGATGAGTCTTCACATAGCTAGTCCTTTTTCATACTGGGTGTGGGATCCACCTACAGCTAGTCCTTTTTCATACTAGATGAGTCTTCACAAAGCCAATCCTTTTTCATACTGGGTGTGGGATCCACCCAGAGCTAGTCCTTTTTCATACTAGATGAGTCTTCATAGAGCCAGTCCTTTTTCATATTGGGTGTGGCATCCACATAGAGCTAGTCCTTTTTCATACTAGATGAGTCTTCACAGAGCCAGTCCTTTTTCATACTAGATGTGGGATCCACACAGAGCTAGTCCTTTTTCATACTAGATGTGTCTTCATAGAGCCATCCCTTTTTCATGCTGGGTGTGGCATCCACACAGATCTAGCCCTTTTTCATACTAGATGTGTCTTCACAAAGTCAGCCCTTTTTCATGCTAGATGTGGGATCCGCACAGAGCTATTCCTTTTTCATACTAGATGTGTCTTCACAGAGCTATCCCTTTTTCATGCTGGGTGTGGAATCCATACATACATCTAACAATGGAAGGAACCAATCCTCTCACCATGTCATAGCTCTTACATCCGACCATGGAAGGAACCAATCCTCTCACCATGTTGGAAGGGCACAACACTTATATCTGACCATGGAAGGAACTAATCCTCTCACCATGTTAGAAGGGCTCAGCATGGACACATAATTTCCTCTTAGGATGAATCTCAATCTAGAGAACACCAAGCTTCTCCCTGAAGTACTCAAACTTCACCCTAGCCAATGGCTTCGTCAACAGATCAACTATCTGTTCATCCATCGCAACATACTAGAGCTTCACTGCTCCTTTCTGCACCATATCCCTTATATAGTGACACTTGATCTCGATATGCTTCGACTTGTCATGGAATACTGGATTCTCTGAAAACTTTACACAACTTTGGTTGTCAGAGTATATACAAGTAGCATCTAACTGGAGATCAAAAAAATCAGACAGTAGCTTCCTCAACCATACTGCCTCACAAATAGCTGAACAGGATGCGACATATTCTGCTTCATCTATACTCAGTGCCACATAGGATTGCTTCCTGCTAAACCACAAGATCACACCTGATCCCATACTGAAGAAACACCCCGAAGCTCTCTTCCTATCGATGGCACTTCCTGCCCAATATGAATCAACATAACCCTCCAGGTTAATCCTTTGATCAGTCTTATACTTGATCCCATAATCAACCATACCCTTCAGGTACCTAAGAATATGCTTTACAACAATCAAGTGAACATGTATCGGACTTGTCAAGTATTGGCTCAAGGTGTTCACAACAAAGCAAATATCCGGTCTTGTGTTTGTCAGGTACATCAAGGACCCAATCATCTGATGATGCATCATGGAATCAACCGACTCTAATGAAGAATCACTTAATAGCTTCAGATTTGATGCCATAGATGTGGTTAATTCCTTGCAGTCCATCATCCCAAATCTCTTCAGGATCTCTACTGCATACTTCCCTTGTCAAAGGAATATTCCATCTGTATTCTGCCACACCTCCATACCTAGAAAATAATGCATAATACCCAAGTCCTTCGTTTCGAACTCAGCAGCAAGATTTCTCTTTGTATCAGCAATCAACCCATCCATACCTGTTACAAACAGATCATCTACATATAGTAGGAGCATTACTGGGTTTCCATCTTCAACCTTGTTGTAAAGGTTGGAATCTGCTTTACTCTTGGTAAAGCCCAAACTGGATAGAAAGCTGTCAATTCTATCGTACCATGTCCTGGGTGCCTGTTTCAAACCGTACATGTATTTTTTCAATTTACACACATGAGACTCCTTGTCATGTGTCTCAAAACCGAGTGGTTGCTCCACATACACTTCCTCTTCTACTACACCATTCAAGAAGGAAGTCTTGCCATCCATTTGGTGTATCTTCCATTTCATCACGGCAACTAGAGAAAGTACCGATCTAATGGAAGTGTATCTGGCTATAGGTGCAAAGGTTTCTTCGTAGTCTCTTCCATCTTTCTGAGAGAAACCATGAGCAACAAATCTTTCTTTATATTTTTCAATGCTACCATCTGCAACAAGCTTGATCTTGTAGATCCATTTGGAAGTTACAATAGACTTCCCTTCTGGTCTTGGGACAACATCCCAAACATCATTCTTCATGATCGATTGATACTCTTCGATCATAGCATCCTTCCATTCTTTCTATTCTGTCACTTCTTCATATTTGTAAGGTTCTTTATCAATGAAATCACATAGCAAAGCTACATAACTGGAACAGGATCTGGTCCTCTTTCTTTATCTGGGATTCTCTTCTGGAACCCCATATCTTTTCGCACCTTGGATAATCTCTCGTACCCAAGCAGGTTTTCTCTTGTGAGGATTATTCTCATGTGGTGCATCTATAGGTCTTTATGGTTCTTCAAATTCTCGATCTTCTTCTTGAGTTTCTTCGTTCATGATTGTATCATGAATTCTGGGAGCTTCTGCTTCTTCAGGTTCTTCTGCAGGTTTATTTATGGATTTGATGTAGGCTGAATATTTGAAAAATGTTACATCCCTACTGATGTCAATCTTCTTGAACCCTGGGAAGTCTATTCTGTAAGGATTCTAGCTTTCGGTGTATCCCACAAATATACCCTTATTTCCTGAAGGATATAATTTTTTTCTCTTCTCTTTTGGAATGTATATGTATACTGGACAACTGAATATTCTGAGATGGCTGACTTTTGGTTTCTTGCCGGAGAATACTTCTTCAAAAGTCTTGTTCTCGAGTACTCTATGAGGAGTACAGTTCTGTACATACACTGTTGTTCTGGCTGCTTCTACCCAAAGATGCATAGGAAGATCTTGATCATGAAGCATAACTCTTGCAGCTTCCATGATAGTTCTATTCTTCCTTTCTGCAATCCCATTCTGTTGTGGATTATAAGGGTTGGATAACTCCCTCTTAATCCCTAAGTCTTTACATAGTTCCTTGAACTCATTCGAAGTGAATTTCTCACCATTGTCTGATTGAAAAGTCTTGATCTTCTTTTCAGTGTGGTTCTCGATCAAATCTTTGAATTCCTTGAACTTGCTGAATACTTCATCTTTGTTCTTCATGAAGTAAATCCATGCCTTCCTAGAAAATTCATCAATAAAAGAAACATAGTATGCATACCCTCTTACAGAACTTGATAATATTGGTCCACATACATCGGAGTGGATGATTTCCAAGATTCCTTTTGCTTTGCTCTCACTACTTGGAAATGTCTTCTTTGTATTCTTTCCTTTCACGCATCCTTCGCAGACCCCATCATGTTTTGCTTGAATTTCTGGAAGACCTTCAACATCTTTTCTTGCAAGTGGTATTGCTCTGTAATGCACATATGCAAGCCTTCTATGCCAAAGTTCATTTGGTTCTACTGAGTCATGAACCAAATCTTGTTCTGGTTGGCCCTTTAGCTTTTATAGTCCTCCTTCTTGTTCCTCAATCACTATTGCATCGTCAAAAATATTTCCCTTTGGCCACACAAGAACTTGGCCATCTACAAAAGAAACCCTCATTCCTTTTGCATCCAATGCAGATATGGAGAGGAGGTTCTTCTTTAGTCCTGGAACAAATAATACATTCTTCATCTTTATAGACTTTCCAGAGTCTAGTATATAGGAGGATTCACCACTACCTTTTATTGGATACTGGTAATCATCCCCAAGTTTCACCTTGTGGGGTGACTCATGTTCATATAGCTTCACAAATTATTCTTTGAATCCCATCATATGCTTGGAAGCACCACTGTTTATGAGCTAATCATTGCTTCCATGTGAGATAGTTCCTGTAAGAGCGGAGATCAGTACATATTCTTCATCACTTGAAGAATCACTTTCTTTTTTGATTCTCTTTGTGGAAGGTTCATCATCCTCTGTAGCATGAGCATGATGTCTTCTCTTGTTTCCCTTCTTCTTCTTTGATTTCCCTTTGTTAGGAAAAAATTTGGATATGTGACCTTTCTCATCACATGTGTAACATCTAACAGTATCCCAATCTCTCCTAGAGTGATAAGGCTTACCTTTGGAGTGATGATGGCCCCTTTTGGTTTTCTTGGTGTGGGTTGTGAGAGCTTGATCTTCACTTCCCATATTTTCTTCTCGAGCTGCTATCCGAGCTTATTCTTGAGAGCATTCTTCCCATAGTCTGTTGAACTTGACTAACTTCTTTTTGGCACAGATCCCTTGAATGAAAGAGTTCCATGTTCTAGGGAGACCATTCAAGGTGGTCATAACAATATTTGCATTTTCCACTTCTTCATTTACTAATTCTAGTTGTTCCTTGATCTAATATACCCTTGTAAAGTAATACTGGATGGTCATGGAATTCTAGATCTTTACGTTCTTCAATTGGTTTCTCAGAGTCATCTTCTGGTTTATGTTCTTCCCTTCAAACAATTTGGTTAGGGCATCAAACATAGCTTTAGGTGTCTTGAGGGAGGACACCTATGGTATGAGGTGATCCTTGATAGAATCAGCAATGATTCTCTTTTCCATAACCAAATTCTTATTATGTAATGCCTTAGCCTCATCTCCCTTTGGAACTGGAACCTCCTCATTGATATAGGATTCCAACTCATTTTCTTCTAGGACTAGGGAGATCCTATACTTCTAGGTTTGGAAGTTATCGACTCCCTCAAGCTTTTAATCACGCTTCATATGATGAGACATCTTAACTGAGAACCTCAAATGGAAATACAAAATATTTATATCTTACCCGGTCAAGATGTTGGATCTGAATTTGGAGCTGAAATCCTACAGTGTTGGTTCAGTAGAAAATTAGGGTTTTGCTTTTTCAGAGTTCTGTCCACCCAAATGCTTTGAATTTGATCCCTAACTTCAATTTTGGGGAGTAGATCAATCCAGGCCTGGGTTCACTGAAAAATTCCTCTTCTATGAAAAGCCCTAATTTTCGGCAGCAGTGTTGGGTCCAAAACTGAAAAACCTCAGAATTGAATTCTGCTTCGATAGAAAGATGCACCCTAAGGAGGAGATTTAATCCAACCTTATTTTTCTGAAAATATATGGAGGAAGATCCACTAAGTAGGAATCCCTAGTTCCCGCAGCTGCACAGTGTCTTCTTCTCAAGTTAGCTCTGATACCATGTTAGAATTTCATCATTAAGCTAGCAATACATTAGGATCTTTAACTAAGAGAATAAAAATCACAGCAATCAAACATAAGAGACAATGAACACAGTGTTTATCCTTAGGGAAACCATAAATGGTGAAAACCCCACAACTTCCTCAGAGATAGAATCAACACCAAAAGTAGAACCCAAAACAGTAAGTGATCTCTTGACAGCAGTAACCTTCTTTTTATCTAGCCCCAGTGTCTTCTCCTTCCTCAACTATGTGCTACACTTGAGTGTGTATGAGATGTGTGTTAAATAGAGAGGCCAACTCTCTGTTTATACTAATTCTTGACTTGACTAAACCCTACTAGGGTCGACCTCACTAGGAGAGTCTAATAACCCTAGTGCCCCGGAACTGTGGGGACTTTAACCCTTAAACAATAGGAGGGTTACCCACAATGACTTGACATGACTTGTTTACATTATATAACTTCTCGATAGGAACATTGGTGCATGACATGAATCAAGTACATCCTGGAATAAACATTGGGTTACAATATATAAGAAATACAAGTGAAATACATTCCGAAGTTACATATACATCAACACACTATACTACTTTAAATAAGGTTTGGAAGAGAATATTTTTTTCTACCATTCTCCGTTCATGCTTTGAACCATTTTTGACAAAGTTTCTATTATTCCATTAGCCAGTTTCTCACTAATCCCATAGGTAACCACAACTATGATGGGAATATCTTCATTGTCGATGTCTAAATAGAATAAAATGCAATAAAAATATGAATTTCTTGATGTTGTTTATGCTATAAATAAATTTTGTCATTGCGTTACCAGTTTCCATTTATTTGTGCATACTGATCATGTTTTTATTTGTTATTTGATGAATAAACCAGTTACTAATGGAAGTAAATATAAACATGGGATCATGGCCTAATACTGCTCTGCTTGGTCGTTAACCACGTTACAATTCCATTAAAGATAAAGATGGTATCATGGCCTAGTACTGCTATTCTTGGTCGTCAACCACATTACCACAAGATAAATCTAGCTCAAGACCTACCTCTTATTGGGAAAGTGGAGCATCATGTCTAGTGTGTTATATCATGAACCGTCAACTTAATTTTGTTTAGGCCTTGTTTAATATTTCCACTAAAATTGGCGTATAAGATAGGAGCTAGTTATGTTGGTTTTTCCATGCTTATAAGTAGCACAGTTGGAAAACACAAGGGTTCGGAGAAAGAGATAGGTGATATTGATGCGCGGGGTTTAAACACCAAGATGATATTGATAGTCAGGGTAATAGAGTTTGTTTTCATTCATTTTCCTATCCATGTGTTGAGTAGCATCAAATTGTTTAATTATGTGCTTGGCTGCCCATGCATTGCAATCTTATCAACGACCGTAATTTCATCTTATCAGCAGCCGTGATTCTTTCCTGTGGTTTGCTTCCTGTACAGAACGAGCTAAATCGATGGATTACACTGATTCCAGTTGTTTTCTTCCTTTTTTTTAATTGCTTTTATGTTGTTCATTAAACACAAGCCTTCCTATGATAATCGATGGGGTGTGGTGGAGCCTGGGATTGAATGAGTATGACATGGATCGTCCTTGTGGATATTCCTCTGATGACACATTTGGCCATGTAAAAATTGACAATGTTAAACTTGAGATTATTATATTCGAAGAAGAAGGTGATCCGAAAAACCTGAATGTATGGCGGAGTGCTTATTTTCAGATCACGAAGAATAAGGCCTCCTTCAAGATTGGGTGTGCAAAGAGTGTCGTAACTGGGTTAAAGATCCCAAAATAACACCATAAAGTGATCATGTTCCCCACCACTCCACCTGGGGTTGAACCTTGTCTGGTTTTGTAGCCACAAGATCCCATCAGATGAGAGAAGAGAAGCCCCAGGTTCCCACCAGGATATATAAGCCATAATTTTTTACATATAATCATATTTATTAAGACATGTTATTTCCAAATGAGAAAAAAGATTGAGTTAACCAAAAGTTCACCTTCGATTTTATATACGCTATGGTGATGTGAAGAAATTCACTCAATCCATCCTGATAGGACATTCCTCTCGACACAATTATTTCTACCAAGACCTAGATTTAGCTAATAATTTTATCAAAACCCTCTTCTTACTGCCATTTTAGTTAAGATTCAGGGTATAAGGTGGAACAATACAGTGCGGGTATCGATGGCAAGATTTCAACACGGGAAACGAACATAAACCTGCAAGCGTGGATATAGGGATGACGCATTTGGATGCTTTAAAAATTGACAGGGGGTAGCATAAAAAATTGACAGGGGGCAGCGTAAAAGATTGATAGGGGCAGCTCCTCATTCGGCGTCAACAGACGATGAAAGATTGAGTATAATTGTCCCCATAATAACACCTTTAGTGCAATGATTGCATAGAAATTAATTACTTGGGTAAGTTGTTGACTTTGGTTCTAAATTAATGGGTTTTATAATTTTGAATATTAGGGAACTCATAGCTTGTTATTGATTGGAACAAGAGATAAATTAATTTACATGTTCTAATGTTACCTTTAATGATAAAATTAAGGAATTTCAAAAAGACATTACAAAACTTTCCTTTCATAGAGAACTAAATGTTCTCAATGAGTTGTTTAAAGAAACTCTAAATTTGATTAGAAGAATCGTCAATTCAAGGGGAGGAATTGTTTAAAAAATAGCATGCTGGAAATATTTTTACATTCCTTGTCCATATCACCTATTGGATCTTTCATCAGAATGGGAGGTATTATACTATAAACTTTGGGTATTCAAGCATTAATATAATGGGACGGTGTGACACATTAAGGCTTTACCTTCAATCCTTTACATTTTGAACAACTACATACTACTGAATGGGGATGCTAACTTTTAAAAAGGGGCGATGATTGGGATGCTAAATGGGACACTAATTGCGACGCTAATTGGGATTCTAATTCGGATACTAATTTGGATGCTAATTCAGACATTAACTGAGATGCCAATTAGCGTCCAAAATAGCGTCAACTTTTAAAAAGGGACACTAATTGGGATGCTAATTGGAATGCTAATTGGGGTTCTAATAGGGATGTTAATTGGGACACTAATTGGGATGCTAATTGGTATGCTAATTATCATCCAAAATAGATCCAAATTTTAAAAAGGGACGCTAATTGGGACGCTAATTGGGGCGCTAATTGGGATGTTGATTGAGACCCTAATTGGGACGCTAATTGAGATGCTAATTAGCGTCCAAAATAGTGCCAAATTTTTAAAAAGGATGAAAATAACACCATTAAAAGCGCCATCCAATGGAAAAGCATCCACTTTACCCAAAAAATGATAAAAAACACACTAAAAGTGATAGTGGACGCTAAAAAAGAAGCTAAAAGAGACACTAATCATAGGATTTTGTTGTAGTGAATTTGGGAATTTAGGGAAAATTCTGATGTTTTAGGCCTTAACACATGATGGTGACGAGATTTATGTGTAACAAAATCCCCCCCTCAAAGCATGAGGCTAGAGGGATACGACAGGTGAGAGCTTTGAAAGAGCAAGTTATCACTTCGAGGCAAGAAATTGCGTGATCGAAGATCATCATCAACAAGGCTTTTGCAATACATCAATACTTTTGAATCATAACCAAATGATTCCTCATCATGGTTGCATAGCAATACAAGGGAGATCCATGAGGGAAATGAATAAACGTGGCTACTAGAATACAACGTATATCCATGCAAAGAAGACTCAAACTTGGACATAGCTACCATACATACAATGTATATCTATGTCAAATGGACACAAATTTGAGCACATCCATGACCATACAAATGTGGATCCATGGTAAGACTTATACAAAATAATCCATCACAACCTAGGGAAAGCAATGAGTGCTTAAAAAATACCCATGGTCTTCATTTTGACTTCCACAAGGTACGATTCTATCCATTTTATTACAATGTATTGATGTCGAACATGGTAGAAACCACTTGATTATAGGTCAATGATGAGAACTGTTAACAAGTGAGAGGGAGAAGGTACCCTGGTACAATATCCTGAGCATGAATAGATGATTTGATGTCGAACACTCAGTCAAATCTTTCGATCAAAGGTCAATGATGTGAACCTATGTCTAGAGTGAGAGAGTTTATCATCAATTCATACATATTTCAAGGTACTATCTCTTTGTTTCTAATACTAATTCCTAGATGATGATCTGATGTCGACAGGAGTAGTCTCATCGAAGGAGGGCCATGATGAATCCCACATCGACGACACGAAACTCGGAACAAAGTTATGAAATTTTGAGTACGATGTAACCATAGGACTGACTTAAAAGGTACTGACACAAAGTTTGTTTTGGCTGCAGAGGTAAGCTTTCAATTTTACTTTGAACATCAAGTGGCACGACCAAAGACTTGGAAGCATTGAATTAGACCAAACAGATACCAAGACATAATGCAATGGTAAATGATGCATTATTTGAAAGAATCAGAGTGACATGACTCATGAAAGTGGATCGACTTGAAAGCAAGCTGAATACCCAATTGACTGAATGAAATGTAGACAAGTGCCATGTTCATAGGTGACTAGTAACTGCCATTTATTTGCAAAATGAAATAGTTCCCTTCCCTTAATTTCCCCATCATGATTGATGAGTGCCTATTTTATTTTTTACGAGTCCAAAGAGGGTAACAAACACTCATTGTAGCTTATCTAGAGATAATTCCATTCTCATATACTTCATGAACCTATGAAAGGAGGGGTTCATTCCCAAAAGAAGGTCTCTCAGTGTTTAGTTTAACGAGTTCATTAAAACTTAACTTAACATCGTTCATGTTTAGAGAGTCTGAATGAAAATAGAAGAAGACTCCAAAGGGTCCTTTTTGTACAATTTAGTCTCTAGGTCCCAAAGAAAGTATAAAAATAATACATGAGAGAACTCTTCCTGTCATGATTGGCTGGAGTGCTCTTTTTTGGTAACTAGTCAATCCGAACTGAAAAAGGGGTAAACTACCATCATAAAGATGAATCTTCAAGTACTTTTACGAGCATGAATAAGGCAAGTTCGCTCAACAATATTTTCACATTTAAGGAGTCCAAAAAGAGTTTAAAGAAGACTCCATTAAGGTTTTTTTCATGATGAGTGGATTTAACGAGCCTGAAAAGAAGCGAAAATGACTCGAAAATTTGATACTAGGTTTAAAGAGCATGATCGAAGTATCAAAATTAGTGCTTGATGACTTTTTCCATTTTATGGAAGTATGAAAAAGTAAAAAACAAACTTACCCATAGCCAATACTATTCACTTTTGTCCCTGCAAAAATTTTTAAAAGACTATTAGCTTTCCAAAAAAATTTAAAATTGACTTTTACAACTATAAAAAAGGGCATTTTTAATGAAATAATTAAAAATATTAAAATAATATAATAACAAACCTAAAAATCTCATATAAAAGTCAAAGGATTAGTAAAAACATTTCATGTTACTATTTACCAGGTTTGGAGAGCTACTTGGAGAAATTATGTAAAGATTTATGGTGGAAATTCCAAAGTCGTTACCCATTAGATTTTCAATCTGTCTATCTCAGGTAGGAGCTAAAACCATTCTCATCATTCCTATGGTTAAATTTTTTATTTTCCGATGCATTTCACTGAATTTTGGGGATTTTTACCCAAGGGTAAAATTCGTATCCCGGGTAATGCACTTCTCCTTTGCAAGAAAAGTGGTGCCCATGGAAAAACATCTTTTTTATGCTTGCACAAGCGGCGGAATCGCTCTGTCTCAAGGAGATGGAAGTGGTACCAAAAAACACGCCCAAAAGATGGATGCCCTAGAAAAAAATAATGATTTTGAAGTATGTGTCTAAATGCTCCAAATTTGGTTTTTAGCATGTCGTTACAGTCAAAATGGTGGTGTGGAAAGAATTACAGGATGAGGATGATGATGCCAGAGATAGGGAAGATTTGGCTTCTATAGATGCTTTACGAGGTTGTGGCCTTTTGAAATTATTCCATGCTCCCAGTATGATGTCTCATGTAAAACTACTGGAATACATTTTGCAAATGTGGAACCCAGAATAACCATACTTTGAGGTGGGGTCCCACATTGTTACAGTGGAGGTGGAAGATATTTACTTTATGATCAGATTATCTAGGCGTGGAGGGCCAATATCATTGGTAGGTTCTCTAGGGGGAGACATCATGACACAATAACTCATAATTCGCCATTGTTTCCCGGGAACTAAGATGTCGGGAAAAAAGATCCCCATTAAGGAAGTGATGGATTTTCCACTTCGGATAGTACTCTTCACTATGCAGAGGGTTGCAAGGAGCCAAGGGTCTCATCAAGATTCTTGGGCACACATGTTGTATGCCCTATATGCTATGGCACCCAGTGTTTTCAACTGGGCCAAAGCATTGCTCAGTGTGTAAAACAGTTTGGTTATGGGAGTATACTGGCATGTTTCTTTTTCGAGTGGGTACCTCTTCTGAGGCCACAGGTGGTTTTCACCAAGTTGAGAGCTTGAGACCCCCGCATGATGTGGTTGATAGAGATCATGGATTGTAATGGAGGTGGCGGTACCAAGGTCAAGTATGAGAACCCATTTTTATGTTGGTTGGACGACCAAATCCTCATGATTGAGGATTATTCCTATGTTGGGACCAAATTCCAAGGAGATCCAAATCTACGTTTACCAGCAGACACCTAATGCGGTGATATTGGTAAGAAAATTATCAAGGTGTTCATTATTTTTTGTATTTTCATGTTTTATAATTTTTATGAATGATGATGAGACCTAATATTTTCATGGAGATGTTGAAGATGCACGACCTAGGGATTCATCCCCAATGGACAGGCAAGCGGGGGATCATTTCAGACACTGAGGAGATGACAAGTTAACCGAGTTGGAGGACAACATCAACCAGTTGACTCTGGACATTCCAGATGCTACTATAGATGACCTCCCTAGGAGGTACTAGAGACACACAGCTGGAGTGTTAGGTCGATTCAGCCTCCTGCTGCGGAGGGTTACCAGGGCTATAATGTGCTATCATGAGCACCACTAGACGGTCTACATGATGTACACACTAAAATATAGCTATCTTTAGGATTTTTAACATGTTTTGTATATGTGAAAGCCAGAGTGCTTCAATAAGGGTCTCGTGACCATATTTTTTGTAAAACAATTTATATATATATANATGTTTTATTTATAAAAGTTATGTATGGGCAATATACCAGTCGAAAATGTAGTTTTTCAATGAGTCTACAATCATGTTATAAGACCTAGGAATGTGTCTATAAGTGATGGATTCAATGACCTTTCTAACAAATACAGTCTTCGAAAAAGATGAAGAAGAGTAGGGTTTTCGATGGTATAAACGTGGTTTAAATGAAAAAATGCTAGCTGTGAGTTTGTGAATACTACCAAATCATCAATGTACCGAGATGTATCCTCGGTCAATAAACCTATCACTTATTGATACTTAGCGATGTTGTTGTTAGCTGGATGAATACAAACCACTCCTGAACTGACTAAGTCATGTGTTGGGGAATACAAAACCCAAGCAGTTGATGTGAGGTTCAAGGTATGACAGGAAGCACCATTAGCAAAACCATAAAAATCCATTTGATTTTCATAACCAAAACATGGTATAAATAGTACTGAAAAGAAACTCAAAACCATATTGAAAAGCCAAAAACATGCCAAAAATTCAAACAATATACATATATACAAGGTACCATATAGTAATGACTTTAAGAATAGTACCTCTTCAGGTACAACCCATTGCATAGTTTCCCGAAAGGTATCCCATCGTATTCTACAAGCTCATAGGCCCCTTTCTCTAAAGCTTTATGGATGATAAAGGGACCATACAACATAGATTCAAACTTCCCCTTCCCTAGATTTTCATGTCTCTGATCGTAAGTCAGAACCATGTCACCTTTAAAGACATGAGTTTGAACAGACTTATCATACTGATCCTTAATGCATTTTTTTCTGTGCCTCATTAGCCAAGGAAACATCTATTCTATTTTCATCAAGGTTCATTAAGTACAAAAACCGTTCTTCTTTGGAGGAAGTGTTCGGGATACGTTCTACTGCAAGTTTGAGCAATGGGATTTGACACTTGATAGGAAGGAAATATTCTATTCCAAAAACCAACTGAAAAGGTGTGAAATCAATTGTTGTTTTAATTGAAGTCCTATAATCCCACAGTGCGAAAAAAATATTCAAATGCCAAATGGATTTGTGATCTCCAACCATCCTACGCGACATAGTTTTCAAAAATTTGTTAATGGCCTCAACCTAACCATTATCTTGCGAGTAATATGGAGTTTAGTTTTCATGACAAAAACCTAGCTTAGCACTCAAATCATCCATCATCTAATTGCGGAAATGAGATCTGTGGTCAGTAACTATGGCTTACGAGACTCCAAATATAGCTATCACATGGTTAAATAAAAAGAGGGCGACAATATTTCCATCCTCTGCATATGTAGGAATTTCCTCAGCCCAATTTTTAAAGTAATCAACAACTACGATGATGTAACCATGCCCCCCGGCTAAGGTAGGATTACAATGCATGAAATCAATACCCCACTTGGAAAAAGGGCTAACAACAATGACGAGCTATAAAGGAGAAGGGTGGGTTCGCTTTTTAGGATGAAAGAGTTGACAGGGTGGGAATTTCTTAACCGCATCATGACAATATTTGAAGATTGAGGGCCAAAAATATCCATTCCTAAGGATTTTCTGAGTTGTCGCAATCCCAAAAAGTTGACCGCCACATGCTCCAGAGTGGCAATAATTCAAAACTTGTTCAACCTCTTCATGTGTAAGGCATCGTCGAAGAATGGAGTCAGTATCATGTTGATACAATGTATCATTTAAAATGAGATAATACTTTGTGTGGTGATGAATGTGATGACAATCGTCATGGGACATGACGGGTTGAAATCTCTAAGTCTAGAGACAAGTGATCAAATATCCATACCATGGGTTGGTTGAGCTGATCAGGAATAAGAATTTATATGGAAATGAATCATTGGGATCAACTTCCATCAGAGAATAGGGAAGGTCACACATCAACTTTGCAGAAACCAAGGACTTTTTGAAGTAGCCTTAGCGAACTTGAGATCGAATTCTTGTAAGATAACGATCCAACAGGAATAATTTCCCCTAGTACCTTACGAGTCAAAATGTAATACATGGGGTTTTGATCCGCAAGAACACTTTTGGTGTGAAGTAAGATGTAGTGACGGAATTTCTGCACAGCAATGACCATATCCAAAGCTAGCTTCTCCACACGTGAATAACAGGTTTTAGAGTGAAGAAGACTCTTACTTAGGTAATAAATCACATGTTCTTGGCCGTTGGAATCTTCCTGCACTAGAACCATACCAATGGTAGTAGTGGAGGTAGAAACACATAGCAGAAAGTATTTTGAGTAATTTAGGGGGTGCAACACTAGTGAATGTGTTAAAGCATGTTTCAAATTGTCAAAAGCTCATTGGGATTTGTCATCCCAAAAGAACGGAGTGTCCTTTTTAAGGAGATGCATATAGTCGTGTGTTTTTCTGCGAATTTACACATGAAACAACAAAGAAAGTTTTCCTTTCCCTACAAACTTTGGAGTTCAGTGATATTATTCGGGGGAGGGCGAGGGGGGGGGTGCTAAGGCCAAAATAGCAGCAATTTTCAGAGGATATATCTAGATGCCATATTTGGAGACCACAAAGCCAAGAAGATGTCCAATATCAATACAAAATACAAAGTTGTGTGGATTAAGCCGAATATTATAATGACGACACCTAAGGAAATGTCTCTAAGGTTTCCTGGGTGGTCTTCCCATTGTTGTGAATGAGCAGGGAGATTGTCCATATATAAATGCATGATTTGCTTGATATCGTGAAAAGCATAGGACATGGCACGCTAGAATGTAGCTCTAACATTTTTTAAACCAAAGGGTAACTTCCGATATGAAAATGTTCCCCATGGGAAGATGAATGTCATTTTATGTTGATCGACGGGTAGAATTTCTATCTAATTGTAGCCGAAAAATCCATCCATAAAAGAAAAGATGACACTCCCAGCACAGTGATCAATGATTTGATCGATGTGTGGAGTACGGAAATTTTCCTTGGTACAAGCCTTATTTAAATCTCGAAAATTGATACAAACCCTAATAATGACCTGTTTCTTAGCCACAGGGACAATATTAGACACCCATTTCGCCAGTGGTATGGGATAAATAAACCCCGCTTTCAGAAGTTTCTCCACTTTAGATTTAATAGCCGCATCCTTCCTAGGATGGACTAGACTTAGTTTTTGTCAGACTGCCCTTTCCATGGGATAAGTTTTAATCTCATGTACAGTGATGTACGGATCAATCCCAGGAATTTATTCATACGTCCATGCAAAAACATCACAGAATTCTTTGAATAGAGCTCTATAACTTTAAGTTTCTTATGTTGAATAGTTCTGGCCTACATGAACATGCTCAATAGTTCCAGGCTTGACTGATATGTCAATAGGAGTTGTCTAAGTGGTGTTTCAACTGTTTCTTTCAGAATCAGTGCCTTGTAAAAATACAAGTGTTTGAGGATTGCTGGCAATATCAATACCAATAAGAGATATAAGATCAAATTCTACTGAATTGGCATTGGGAAAGAAAGAGGATATATGATGATGATCTTTCCATACAAGTTCATCCGCACTCATGATCTCCATAATGCACTCATCCGATGGAAAATTCTGTGTGAGATACTTTAGAGTGGGGAGAGAGGGTTCTAGCCAATAGGGCAGGTGGTAAGGATCCAAAGCCACCAGATGAAGATCATCAGAATGGAAATTGGAAGCAAATTGAACAGCATAATAAAGTGCTTCGTAAGGGCTTAAAGAGGATGAATCAACAACCTCTTTGCCTCTAGGATTGTGGCCAGTCATGGGAAAATTATGATGTTTTATGCCTCAACACATGATGTTTTATTTTCAGTGGGGGTAGTAACATTTGGTGAACAAAAAATGATTTGATCGATGGTCACAATCTTCCCCAAATGAGGGAATTGGAGAGTTTGAAACACTGTCGAAGCGACAACTGTCATAACATAGAACCAGTTTCTCCCCTATAGAATATTGTAATCCAATGAGGAATCAACCACCTCCACCTGAATGGAAATAGTATTTCCCCCAAGCTCGACCGAAACGGATGGTAACAGACCATGAGGTTGGAAACCTTGTCCATCAAAAGCTTTGAAGTTTGTGGGTGACTTTGTAAGTTTGGGAGAACCAATGGCTCTCCAACAAGCCACAGACAATACTAAGGTGGAATCTCCTTCATTCAGAACCATCCTATGGACCTTTCTCCCAACTACTCTTGTTGCGATTTGAAACGCAAGTTGGTGGGGAAATCTAGACTTGTGGTTCTCCACGTCAAAGTGAATCAAATTAGTGTTATTTGGGTCTAATGCCCCCAATTCCATAAACAAGTTTTTGCGTTGTGTGGGACAAATTTGGAGTACCTTTAGGTTAGACATCGCGTAAGGTGCTTGAGCCAAATCTTCAACCACATTGTAAAATTGTGCAACTCGAGCATTTGGATTAAAAATAGAATTCCTGAGGGTACTCTTGGGTGGGTGCAAAATTAAGATGAGATTAGGTTTCTTGATCATGAGGGGACCATTAGACGAAGATGGAGAAGTGTTATACCAAAATCCTATCACCACCATGTGATAAGACCTTTGACTTACATACTTTCCCTTAATCCCAACACTTGGAGTGGAAACCCATGTTGTTTGTCAATTCTACATGAAAATACTCAACACCGCACTTTCCCTATGAACCATGAGAGGTACCTTGCTCGCACCACCTTCATCCTATTTGCTATAAGCGGTGCCACTGCCTATGGCCTTTGGTCCATAACAATTTCTCATCTAATCTGCTCTGTCATAAGAGAACAAAAGTGGTACCCTGGGTAAAATGGGAAAAAGAGAAGTTTCTCGAGGCTTCTAGATCATGAGCCTCGTGTCCTCCCTTATCCCTATCATTGTGGGTCAGTTGAGCTCGAGATCCCCCATCATAGGATCTTAGAGGCCACCTCATCCACAAATATCTCAACCATTCCTATCCATTGAACCTTATAAATACAAGCTCATGTCCATGGTTGAGGGGGATAACTATAAAGGTATTGTTATGTTGTTGGATTGACCACTTGGCCCAATCCATGGGAGAGCATAGAGAGCAAAGTTGGAGCTTATGGGGATGAAGTGTTGGTCTCATGGAGATGCATGTCGACACTAAGGCTTAATTGGTTGTAAAATTCTCCATTCATCTTAATGCAAAGCCGATTTCCATCCCACATTACTGTTGTTTTGATTTCTCATGTACATGTTGTTAGATTCCTTAGTCACTAACATGGCTAAGTAGATGATGTTTTGGTAGCTTTGATGTGTTTTCCTGTTTGATCTAGTTGCAGGTACACAGGTTCACTATTGAAGCAGCATTCCAGGTGTCTACGACATCCAAGGAGGGTCTTCATCCTTTGTCGTTCACTCATTTGTTCTAGATCTGAACCATTCAATCCAGAGGAACAACTTCTATCCGCAGAAGGTGAAATATTCTTGGTTACAAATATGGTGACTCCGTTGGGGAATAGATACATGTATCAGTTGATCTGATCTTCCTCAGTTCTTCAACTCTTGTCTGAATCTAGGCTCCATCTCCAACTCTCTTCAGTCATATCTGTTGTTTGACTCAATGTACTTTCGTGTGAAACTTCTAGATTTGCCTAGATCTGAATTATTTAGACCTTTTATGCTCTCTTTTACTCTCAATCTATCAGTTTTTACCTTGATCTAATCTTTTTCTAACTTGGTCTGTCGTTCTCCTTTGTGTTTTGGATTTATACAGGGAACCACTCTTATGTTCTTGGCGAGAAGTGGTGCCACAACCTGTACCCAGTTAGTAGCATGCAATGCCACCACCTGAGTCCTGTTATCCAAAAGCGGTGCTAGGCCAAAATCGCTCTGTCAAGACCCCTCCAGTGTGATGCCAGGGAGGCCTTATTCCAAGACCACTTTTTTCTCATTTTTTGCAAAAAAATTGAGTTGATTTTCTTCCAGCCCTGCACTGTCAGGCTTGTGTGTTAGAATCTGATGCTTGTGGTTTGAAATTTTTTGGTAGAAGATTGGTTTGTTTGAAGAATCCAAAATCTAGATTAGGCTTGTTGATTGTCCATTTTCTTCCGTTCTTGTTGGTTGTATTTGTGAAAGGATTTCTTTTTCGAAAGCGTAGGTGTTAGAGAGCTCTCTTTTATTTCTGTTATATAGACTGAAAGAAAAACATTTAATTAGCATCTTGATTTCATTTTTTTCCCATAGGAGACTTCTTTTTGCTTGTTTTAAAAAAAGAATTTTTTTTACTGAGATTAGGTCATTATCATTAGTGAGCATAAGACATTGGATCTATGATTGGCCTCACAAGCTTTCAGGTTCTCTATTTTATTTTGTCACTTTTGCATTTACACTATCTCATCAAAATAAAAAATATTATAGTTTTAAGTTAGATCTGTCTATGTTTTAAGAAAAATCGAAAAATAGAGTGCATATGCATATAGTGTGCTGCTTGTTTTTCTTTTAAGAAAAGAGACTCCTTCCCTTTTGACTATTTTTAGAAAAGAGAAATGAGTTTGGAAAATGTTGCTTGTCTTTTATTTTGTGTTCAAGATTGTTGCTTGGGAATATTTTTGGTTTTGAAACAAAATAAAATACTCTCTTTCCCTCCCGTTAGTAGGCATACCGAACGGTAAAGTGAAATATTTGCATATGCATATTGCATGGTTTTACTTTTTCTGCCAAAACTCCATGCATTCACCTAACTGTCCACTTTAAAATTAATGGTACTTATAGGTTAAAATTTACATAGCAATTTGAGTGATAGGTTAGAGACGTGTTCGGGTGTCATTAAGCGTAGGAGCTGTCATTACTTGTACGCATTACATCTTGGGATTCGCGCGGTTCTTCCATGTACCATCAGTATATCGAACGGCCTTTCACATAGCCTTGAGGTATATAGAAAGGTACTTCACGTACTTGATTGTATATCGGAAGGACCCTTGTTTACAGTTATGCATTAGACACCACTACTACCGATTTGAGCTCCCAAGTACCTTGCGTATATCAAGAGACCCCACTAGGATACCTTATCCATCTGAGGAAATCCCTTTGGCCGTCTTTCTTGGAGCCATACACCGAAAAAAACATTCAGGGAGATTACTACGCATGTACCCTTGAGGTATATCATGAGTGGAACCTTCTTGACAATCCTGGTGAGAGACCTAACTATCTGAACTCCTCCTGTCATTTTAAGTTTGTTTTTTTGACCTATAGCTTGAGTAGGAAAATTTTTGGTGTGTTTTCTAGTTTTTTCAGACCCTAGGTTAGATAGGAATTGTACAAACTGGCTGAGCTAAGATATTCTAGAAGAGTACGGGGCTTGCCACCTAATTTTATTCTTGGTTCAGTAGAAAATCCAATGGAATCTATTGACCAATGAGATGCTACCACCTCCCAAATGGGAGATAGTGTGGCTGCAGAAAGAGCAGGACCATATCCTTCACACTCACCTCCCTTGGTCCAACAACCTTCTTGGGGTAAAATTTCATTCCATTCTTGCATATAAGGTCATGTTGATGATACTACCCATCCAGATTATGGTCCCAATGCTCCATTTTGAGATACCTCTATAGGATAGGCCATTGCCTCATTTGGAACCGGTTTAAACTTTCTGAAGAAGTTTCTCCAGATGAAGAAGAACATAGAAAATACCATGTAGCAATTCTTTGTACACAGAAGATTGAAAGGAAAATAGATGACATATTGGGCACACCACCATCACGTTCCACAACTATTCCTGTGGGATATCATTCACTTGTCGATTTTATGAGACCCATTGAACCGATTATAGATCGCATAGTAACACCACACAACCCAGGTCAAATTACCAACCCCACCACCTCCCATATTATGTCTGTCCCCAATCCTCCCAGGTCTTCTGCACCTGGGGCCCAACCTTCAATTCTCGTTTCATCATTACCTTCTAGTGCCGGGGAGAAACCCTCGGCACGACCTACATCACCTGGCACCGGAATTGTATCTAGTAAAGGACCGACCTCTGGTATAGAACAATCTATAATTGATGTCCCTCCCACCCATACTAATGTGGTTACTCCCCCATCTAGTTTAGGTCAGCCCTTGGGGGCACAACCTGTAACCACTCGAACCTCTTAGGGTTATGGTTATCAAATACCTATAGGGAACATTAATTATCCACCCAATCCTACAAGAATGCCTTATGCCAGAATTCCATACCCTAGTAATAATTTCATGCCATGGGGGAAACATAACTGGTCCTACATGCTAGCTATGGGGGGAATACACATACATAATGCAGGAGGTGCCGGAGGACCGCCTCATGGATGTCCTACCCCTTGGGGGCCTAATGGTCCTATATGGCCTGGTGGCTTTCCTCCTTATGGTCCTAATGGTCTGGGTGGTCCTGGGGGGCCTAGTGTCTTTCCCTTTAATGGCCTTGGAGGGTCTGCTGGCCCTCTTGCTAGTGGTTCCGGAGGCTCTAGAGGTTTACCTCCCAGCAGCCCTGGAGGGTCTGGTGGTCTAACTCCTTGTGCTCTCGGTGGTCCTCTTGGTCCCAATGGTCCTCATGGTCCTGGAGGCCCTGGTGGTCCTAATGGTCCTGATCCCAGAAATCAACCCCCTACGGGTGGATTTTTCGGTAGTTCTTTGTCACAACAACCTGTCTATCAGTATACTTAGGTTTCTACTGGTAATTATATGCCATATAAATATTACTAGTATGTGCAACCTAACCGTTAGTTACCTTTCCTAGCAACTTTGGACTTGCCTAACCTGTCCAAGTTGATTAATGACCCCATTCGACAAAATCCCTCGTGGCCTCCCATTCTAGTAAAGTTACCATCGGACATTCCAAAGTTCGATGGGAAGCAGGGAGATGATCCAAAAAACCATGTCATGACATTCCATCTATGGTGTTCTTCAAACTCCCTTATGGATGATTCAGTTCGTTTAAGACTCTTTTAGTGAACTTTGACCGGTACGGCTACAAAATGGTACAATGAACTTCCACAACATTCGTTTGTGGATTTTGGATCATTTTCAATCGTGTTTCTTACACACTTTCAGCTCCCTATCCATTATGAAATGGGTACTTATCTCTTAACCTCTTTGTGACAAAACACCTCCAACCACATATCTGATCATATCCATGAGTGGAGAAGGCGGAGAAGGCTTATCAAGGCCCATATTTCGGACCAGTTATTAGTTGATTGGTTTACCAAATATTTGTTGCCTCCAATTTCCTAATATGTGGCTATGGGCAGTGTCGTTACTGAAGAGTAGGCTATTAGTCGAGCCCAGTATCTAGAATTGGTCTATTCCTAGTCTGGAACTCTTTATGACTTGATTTCTCAAGCTCCTTGCCCAAGCACTGATCCCACAAAACCACTAGTAGAAGTACCTATTGATGGGATTGTTGGTTCAATCCAATCGCCATCAGCAACAAAACCTACCAAGAAACCCTAGACTGTCACCCCTACTCCTTCGACTCCTAAGGTTTTTGCCAAGGTAAAAATAAGAATAAAAAACCTGGAAACCAATAGGAGAATCCAAGACCAACCAACAAGGATAATGATAAAGGGAAAATAAAATCAAAATATCCATGTCTGCTATGCAGAGGTGACCATTTCACAAAAGAGTGTCCTTGTTGGGACGAAATCACCCAGTTTTTGAAATTAAATCCCGCACCTACAGTTCTCATGGATCCTTTTCCCTCTCAACAACAACTGATAGGCCACATGTCTAATCAGGGGCACTCTAGTTCATCAGAGGAAATTCATATGATGTCCTCGAATACCATTATTTTGAAAACTTGAAGTCAGAATTATGACAAACCTGCATACAAGAAAGAAGATCATTCTTCTTCAGGGAAATCTCCCTCTACTAGTTCTCCCAGATCCTCGTCTATTGTCTTTCTAACCATCGAGAAGCCTACTATTGATATGATTTTGCGTCCACCCAAGAGTACTCTTAGGAAGGCTATTTTTAACCCTAATGCCTGAGCTGCTCAATTTTATAATGTAGTTGAAGATCTCGCTCAGGCACCTTGTGCAATGTCTACCTTAGAACTACTCCAAAGTTGTCCTATACAACACAAAAATCTGTTAACAGCATTAGGAGCTTTAGACCCGGATAGTACTAATTTTATTCATTTCAATATTGAGAACTATAAGTCTAGGCTACCTCATAAACTTGATTTTCAAATCATTACGAAAGTAGTTGGAAAGAAGGGTTTTAGAATGGTACTAGATGAAGGAGCTTCGACCTCAGTTTTGTCTCTGTCTTGTTGGAAAGCTCTCGGCTCTTCCAAGCTTGTGACATCACCTACGACTCTGAAGGCCTTTGATGGACAAGGATTCTAGCCCCATGGTCTCATATCAGCCCTCATAGTCAAGCTTGGGGGAAAAACTGTTTCTATTCAAGTAGAAGTGGTAGATGCCCATTTAAATTACAACCTCCTTCTAGGAAGAAATTGGTTTTATGCCATGACTGCTATCACTTCGACAGTATTACAAACAGTCCAATTTCTGCATCTAGGGAGAATTGTTACCATTGACCATCTTGATTTTTGTACACCATATGTTACTACCTCTATGGCTAATAACATCCCCATGTTAGGACATTCCCCTCCTCCTTACTAGTCGATTGGGGTAGGCATGTTGAAGGACTCATCCTTTATGGGGATTTTTCCATCCACTCCTCCTAACACGGATACCACGAAATTCCATATGATTGCATCATTTTATTGTGAGACTAAGGGAAAACAAATTGTTGAGTCCACCTCATTGAGTCCACACGAAGAAATGTACAACACTATTCAAACCCTTTCTGATGATCACTCTGATGACCTTCATCTGGTGGCTTCGGATCCTTACCACTTGCCTTAATGGTTAGAACCATCTCTTCCTGTTATAGATTATCACTTTGAGACTTTTCCTTCCAATGAGTCCATTATGGAGTTCATGAATACATATGAGTCCATTTGGGAGGATCACCATCATAGATCCATGTTCCTCCCCAACACTAGTTTGGTTAACCATGATTATGCATCTTTGTTTCCTACCTATATTGTCAACGAACCCCAAAGTCCCATATTATTGCAAGACACAGATTCTGAAGGAAACCTTTGCAAGATTACTCAAATGAATCCGATTGACATATTAGCCAAGCCTGATACCATAAAGCATGTTCATGTTGGGCAGAACTGCTCGACAGATGAATCTGAAGCATATAAGGCACTTTTCAAATAATTCCATGATATTTTTTCCTGGTCCTATGAAGAGATGTCGAGGATTGACCCATCCATTTTGGTCCATGAGATTAAATCCTATCCCACGGCTAAACTTGATAGGAAAAAACTAAGACAAGTACATCCACGGAAGGTCGCATCTATTAAAGCTGAAATAGAGAAACTTCTCAAAGTTGAGTTTATTTATCCCGTACCCCTGATGGAATGGGTATAGAACATTGTCCCTGTCATAAAAAAGTAGGGCACCATTAGAGTTTGCATTGAATTTTAGGGATTTGAATAAAGCTTGTCCTAAGGACAACATTCCTACTCTGCTGGAAGTGTCATCTTCTCATTTATGGATGGTTTTTCTGGCTACAATCAAATTGAGATATTACCCACTAATTAGCACAAGACGGCATTCATTTTCCCATGGGGAACCTTTGCGTATAGGAAGTTACCTTTTGGCTTGAAAAATGCTAGGGCCACTTTCTAGCATGTGATGTCCTATGCGTTTCACGATATTAAACATATTGTTGAACCATACCTTGACGACCTCCCTGCTCATTCACAGCAACAGGAGGACCACCCTGGTCATCCTAGAGATATTTTCCTGAGATGTCGTCATTATAATATATGGCTCAATCCGCATAAATGTGTTTTTTGCGTTGAGACAGGACATCTGCTAGGTTTTGTGGTCCCCAGAGATGGAATCTGGATAGACCCTTTAAAAATTGCCTCCATTTTAGCTCTACCATCCCCAACTAATCTCCTTGAACTCCAAATTTTGCAACTGAAGGCAAACTTTCTCCGTCGTTTTGTGTGCAATTTTGCAGAGAAAATGCATAGTTATATGTGTCTCCTCAATAAGGACACTCTGTTCTTTTGGGATGACCAATCCCAATGCACCTTTGATAATCTCAAACATGCTCTGACTCATTCACCCATGATACACCCCCCAGATTATTCAAAGGACTTTCTCTTGTATCTTGCTGCCTCCGCTACTACCATCGCTATGGTTTTGGTGCAGGAAAATCCCAATGGTCAGGAGCACGTGATTTACTATGCTAGTAAGAATCTTATGGATTCTGAAACCCAATATTCACACATGGAGAATTTAGTATTGGCCATGGTCATTGCTTTACAAAAATTTTGTTACTACATTTTGCTCCACACAACCACTTTATTGGCATAACAGAACCCTATGTATTCCATCCTGACTTGTCAGGTGCTCGGGGACAACTACTCCTGATGGATAGCCATACTACAAGAGTTTGATCTGGAATTTACCAAAGCCACATTAATGAAATCCTTGGTTTTTTCCAAACTCATGTGTGATCTTCCCTGTGCTGCGATGGAATCTGAGCCCAGTGATTCATTTCCTGATTAATTTATGTTTCTTATCAGCACTACTGATCCATGGTATGGATATTTTCTTATTTATCTCCAAACACAAATATTTTAGCCAAACCTATCTCGTGACGATCGCCGCTGTATCCGTCACCACGCGAAATACTACCTCATCTTGAATGATGCCTTGTATAGATGTGGGATTGGTTCTATTCTCCGGCGATGCCTCACCCATGAGGAGGATGAACATGTGTTGAATGATTGCCACTCTGGAACATGTGGCGGCCATTTATCTGGGATGGATACAGCCCAGAAAATCCTTCACACTGGCTATTTCTGGCCTTCAGTCTTCAAAGACTGTCATGAGGCTCTTAAGAAATGCCCACCTTGTCAACATTTTTATCCAAAAAAGCACACCCATCCTACTCCACTACACCCCATCATTGTCGTTGGCCCATTTTCCAAATGGGGGATTGAATTTATGCATTGAAATCCTACCTCAGTCGAGGGGCATGGTTACATCATTGTAGCCATTGACTATTTTACAAAATGGGCTGAAGCCATGCCTACATATGTGGAAGATGGTAAGATTACTGCTCTTTTTTTGTTCAATCAAATCATAGCTAGATTTGGAGTCCTGTAGTCCATTGTTACTGATCACAGATCACATTTCCATAATCAAATGATAGGGGAACTGAGTGCCAAGCTAGGTTTTCGCCATGAAAACTCTATGCCATATTATCTACAAGCTCATGTTCAGGTAGAGGCCATTAACAAAGTTTTGAAAACTATGCTTCATCGGATGGTTGGGGATCATAAATCCAACTGGAACCACATTATTTTCTTTGCTCTTTGGGCTTACAAGACTTTGATGAAAACAGCTACTAGTTTCACGTCCTTCTAGCTTATCTATGGAATCGAAGTTGTCTTACCGATTCAATGTTAGATTCCACCTTTACAACTCGCCTTCGAACTTCTCCTAGACACTTCCACAGAGGAAGAAAGATTTTTGTACTTGAATAACCTTGATGAGACTTGGAGAGATGTTGCCTTGGCTAATGAGGCACATAAGAAACGTGTCAAGGTGCAATATGATAAATCCATCCAACCTCGTGCCTTTAACGAGCATGACCTAGTTTTGACTTACGACCAGAGATACGACAAACTAGGGAAAGGAAAGTTCGAGTCCGTGTGGTATGGTGCTTTCGTCATTTCTAAAGTTTTAGAGAAGGGGGCCTATGAGCTTGTTGACTACGATGGAATCCCTTTGGGGCAACCTCACAATGGGTTGTACCTAAAGATGTACTATGCCTAGGTCTTTCTTGGATAGTATCTTGTATATATGTATATTGCTTGACTTTCAGTGTGCTTTTAGTATTTTCAATATGGTTTTGAGTTTAGTGTCCACATCTATTTATACCATGTTTTGGTCATGCAGAGAAGATGGCTTTCTATGGCTTCACTGATGGTGCTTACAGCCACACCTTGAATCTTGCCTCAGTTGCTTGGGTCATCTATTCCTCAGCTGAATATTTGGTCAGTTCACGAGTGGTTTGTATTGGTTTCTCTACTAATAACATCCCTGAGTATCGAGAAGTCATAGGTCTTCTGACTGAAGTTGCCTCCCAAGATGTTCGCAATCTGGTAGTATTGATGGACTCACAACTCATGGTTTATCATCTAAACCATGTTTATACCATTAGAAATCCTATACTTCTTTGCCTCTTTCAGAGGGTACGCTTGTTAGAAAGGTCATTTGAAACCATTACTTATAGGCATATCCCTAGGGAACATAATGTAGTTGCTGACTCATTAGCTAATTACATCCTAGATTGGCATATTTCCCATTCATGACGTTGAAATCAAACATGGTTCATTGTACATAAACAATTAAAGACAGATAAAACTCATGTAAAATACATTCACCATTTGAGACATATAAACACCAGGTAAAAGTCTGTATATATATATATATAAACATGTTTACAAAAATAAGTCATGAGACCTCATCTGAAGCATGTAGGCTTTCAGGAAAAAATCACCATACAAAATCCTGAAGGTATCAGCTTTCAGTACATACATCATGCATACATTGTCTAGTGATGCTCATGGTAGCCCATCACTGCCCTGGCTACTCTAGCTAGCAGCCTACTAAACCGACCTAGTACTCTCGATGTAGGTCTCTGATACCTCAGAGGGAGGTCATCAATGGAAGCGTCAGGGATGTCTAACATCAACCTCTCTAGGTTTTCCTCTAAATCCATGGTAATATCATCGCCCTGCATTGCAAAGTGGCCTCTAGCTCATCTATCCAATGGGGAAGCTCCCCCAGGTCGTGCTGCTCCAATGTCTGCATGAAAATGTTCAGGTCCTGTTACTTAACATAAAAAATATAAAACATTAAAAAGCATAAAAACATTTTGTCCATTTTAGGGTTTCTTGCTTCTTACCGATGTCACCCCACTATCTGCCAAGTGGGAACAGTAGGCCAGGGTCTCTGCTAAAGTTTGTACCTGCATAAGAATAATCCTCTACCATGAGGATCTGATCTTGCAGTGATCTGAAGAACAGGTCACCGAACTTCACCTTCCCCATTCCCGCTACAGTACAGGCTATAATTCGTACCCACCTCTGTATACGGGGGTCCTGCGCTCTCAGCTCCATGAAGACCACTTGAGGTCTCATCTGTGGTACCCGCTCAAAGAAGCAGGATATAATGGAACCAAAGCCAAACTACTTTAGTTCCCCCTGCCGACACTTAGTCAGTGGATCCTTGAATATTGGAAGCAGGGATTTCGACCAATTGAATACTATAGGTGCCATGGCCTCTATGGCATATAGCATGTGTGCCCTAGAATCCTGGTGCACTCCCTGACTCCTGACCACTCTCTGCATCGTAAACAAGACAGTCCGTAGAGGCCCTTCTATCATTTCCTTTATGGGGATTTTATTCCCCGATGTCTTTGTCCCTGGGATACAGTGATGGTCTATCAACTCTTGTGTGGTAATATCCCCTCCTCGAGAACCTACCAATGAGATGAGGGCACCCCATCTCGAGAGTCCAATCAAGAAGTAGATTTCCTCTACCTCTACTATCAGAATATGATCCCCAACTTCAAAGTGTTGCCACTCTAGATTCCACATCCGGAGTATGTTCTCTAGCAACCGCTCGTGTGATACCATGCTGGGATTCCGAAAGAATTTCAGGATCCCACAATCTCGTAATGTGGCTATGCAACCCACATTCCTTTTGGTGAAAGCGTCATCATTGTCATGTTGTATTTCTTCCCATATAACCATTTTTTATGAGCAAAAGCCTGCCAAAAACAATCATAACACATATTAGAATCATCCTTAATCATTTAAATCCAAATAAATGGTCTATTTTTTCTTGTGCTATCAATTTTAAATATTCACGGCCAGCACCTCTTTTGCGTCATTGAAGATAGGTGGTGGCATCACCTGTGAGCCTTGTTTTTGGTGCGGTTCTAGTGAGTTACCACGTATCCCGTAAGGGATAAGTGCGGTGCCCATTCCCATGGTTTTAGGGATTGCCATACAAGCCCAAAAAAACATCTAAAATAAAAATTGAGACTATGAAAAGGAAGAGCAGGGTTTGGACTGTTAGCTAGAACTAATAGCGCTCGAATCCGACAGTGGAAACTCTCAATATCAGCCACTGAAGATCTGACTAGGAAACTGCTCCAAATGCTCTCCACTATGGGTAAATAGTAAAATTATTTGATTTTTCACTATTTACATGAATTTTATATACATTTTTGGGTTTGACATACTATATTTTTGATTTAAAATCATTTATTATTCGAAGCTTATCTGTCGTAATCCCTTAATGTCGATTATTGGGGCATTTAATGCTTGTTTTGAGTCGTTGCAAGATAGAAGAACAGTAGCAGTAAAGTCTTGGGAGTTCTTTTTTTACTTTTTCATACTACCATAAAACGGAAAAAGTCAATGAGCGAGTGTTACAACACTTTGGTCATGCTCTTGAAACCTAGTATCAAAGGTCCGAGTGCGTTTCTGATTCTTTCCAGGATCGTAAAAACTAACATTGTGTAAAGAAACCCCATGGAGTCTTCTTTCAACTCTTTTCAGCCTCCTTAAACACGAAAAGATCGTCGAGTCCATTTCTGATTCTTTCCAGGCTTGTAAAAATTAACATTGTGTAAAGAAACCTCATGGAGTCCTCTTTAAACTCTTTTTAGGCTCTTTAAATACAAAAATATTGTCGAGCGATATTGTCTTCTTCATGCTCGTTAAAGCATTTGAAGAGTCGTATTTCTGACGGTAGGTTATCTCTTTTTCGGTTCAGATAGACTATTTATAAAAAGGAACACTCCATCCAACTGTTGCCTACTTTCACACACCTAGGTCACATGGTAGAAATCTTCAAGCCACTCGGTGTGTCCTTGGGGGAAAGTCTCGAGTCAAGGCTATCACCTTGTTCTTGACTCCTCCGTTTAGGCTCAACTCCTAACGGAGCCAAGGGGGGTAGACCCTATTAATTTACTAAGGATAATTTTGAGTTACTTAGGAGTTTGCAATTTAACTATAGATGATCAAAGATGGCAAGATATAAAACATGAACACACGAAAGCACAATGCTAAGACACAATATTTATATAAAGCATGAAAATAACCAGTGCCTTAGAATGGAGTAAAAAATAGAAACAACATACTTGCATATGATTGGAGTGAATGTTTTTTGATTGCCTCTTGGTATGTTTTAAGTTATGTTTGAAGTGTGAGTTGATTAAAATTAGGCTAAGGGGGGACTCCAGATATACCCGAGAGTACTTGGAGTATGTCCAAAACTAAACCTTCATGGCTACCCACAAGGAATATGTGGGATGAAATGGAGTCTCTGGGGCTATTGTTCATAACGCACCCGTTAGGGTGTGACAGAGATTAGTGCCCCGAGGTCACTTTTCAGAAGTTCCTGCTTCCTTTGGGTATTTTGCCACCGTAAAGGTTTGATCTAGGTGTTGGATTTTCACCTGATGGTTTGTCAGTTGGGGAGAGTGTGCCCTAATTATACTAGTCACCCAAGTGCTTTTGATATAGCTTGACTGATCATATGAACCAAATCCAAGTGCAGAGCATACACACTGGAGTCTTGTCAATTTTAGTAAGTTTTAAACTGGGTGTTCTTGTTTAAAAGAAAACCCTCCAGGAACCTCTTTCGATCCAAGTGGATCTCAATTGGGGAATCGAGGAGGGGTTAATTTTATAATTTCTGATAAATAAATGATGAAAAATAAAATAGATCCAAAATTTTATTTTTCTAATTAGTCCTACCACGAATCTCTTTCCCCTTTCGGGTCAATCGGGAAATCGTGGGGTAAGTATTATGATTACTTTGAAAAAAAAAAAGTGGAATATGAAATTAATAATAAAATCAAGTATACTACACTACAAATTATATCAATGCTAGTTTCAAAAAATAAATAAGCAGAAAGCGACGAAAAGGACACCGACGCAAATCCCCCCAGGGGCGATGGGGAATGGGCTCGAAAGAGCCTATTCCAAAAATAATTTTATTTATTATTGGTTAAAATATCAAAGAACTGAAATATCAGAAACTTCTTGGTCCTTATACAGGCTGAAACCAAGATCTTACAATTTTGCAAAAAAATTTAAGATTTTAGTGAAAAGGAAGACCCCTGGGGGGATTTGAACGCTCTTGAGGCCACTTCGGACAGAATATTCCTTTATTTTATGTAAGACCTGATAAAATACAGTGATAATGTTAGAATAAAATACACCCAAAATCACTTTAAGAGTACCTTTGGATCAGCCTACCTTATCTAAAAAAAAATGAAGTTAAAACTAGTTAAACAGGCAAAAAAGGAACCAAGGAAAGCAAGATTTCCTTGGGATCTTGGATTGTTGTTTGTGCAGCCAATGAAATATGCACTAATATTGCAGAATATTAAATTTTATAACAGCGAAAGGAAATCTAATGCATGCGATCTACAAGTTTTCTTTAAATTTTCATGCAAAAAGACGATTTCCCTAAAGTTAGATCTAGAATGCTTACAAAAATTTTTTAAGTGAAAGATCTAGAATATAGGATTTGATAAGATAGATATATGTTGTAATTACTTTTAATATGATAGATCTAATCAAAATCAAATCTACGAACAGAGTAACTGGGTAAAAATGTTGATTTTTTGTAGAAATGAGAAGAAGAGGAGAGAAGGTCGGATCGTTGCTTGAATGGAGCAAGCTGAAAGGAGGCCCTTTTGTGCAGTGTTGAGGAATAGGGTCTTGATATTATTGGATAGGAATGGCATCAATCTAGATCCACACCTTCATCCAATCGGGAACCTGCAACTAAATAACACAAGCCTGCACACACCTTGTGAGATCTGGATATAGATGTATAAAGCAACAAAAATGAAAGATCATGCCAAAATAACCTTATTTAAGCATATACCTGAAATTTTTGAGCATACATCATATGGATAAACAAGATCAAGCAATCTAGCTTTCCTAGTTTACACCCTTACTAGATTCAGCCGAATCCTTGAAGCCAAAACACAGAAGCAACACAGAATTTGGCAAGAAATTGCAGCTACCACATCAGCAGCATAATACTGAGAATCCACACATACACATGCACTACACAGTATAGCCTCCAAAGCTTATTTATTCACAAATGATGATCAAATACAGAATTACAATGGCAATCCCTTCAGTCTAGCTCTAACTAGCTTGGAAGAGGAGGCTGTTCCTGGATATATACAAAAACTAGGAGATCCAGCACAGGGGGGCGCAAATCTCAAGGAGATATACCAAATATGCTGATGGAGAGTCCATCAATGCCTGATCTGTTTCTAACTGAGCCAGATCTGAGTCTCACTAAGTGCAATTGTCAATCGGAGAGCTGATCTGACTGACACCTCAACCTGTTGACTGAAGCATCCACCAAAACTCATCCAGATGAGCCAAAACGTGTTAAGGAGAGAGGGAGGGAAAAATTCCCCATAAAGGATGTTGAAGATCAACTCTGGATCTGATATGATCACCTCCTTCAGTCAAGGATTTGTCAGATCCAGTCAATCTGCTTCAGATCTGACTGATTTCAATCAAATCAGCTGAGAATCCACTAATCTATGATTTTGGATTTGCTCCATTATTCATCAATTTATTAATTAAAATAATCA